>JAXIVJ010020174.1:0-14299 GCA_036785665.1 Chirona hameri
ATATATATATATATATATATATATATATATATATATATATATATATATATATATATATATATATATATATATATATATATATATATATATATATATATATATATTATATATATATATATATATATATATATATATATATATATATATATATATATATATATATATATATATATATATATATATATATATATATATATATATATATATATATATATATATATATATATATATATATATATATATATATATATATATATATATATATATATATATATATATATATATATATATATATATATATATATATATATATATATATATATATATATATATATATATATATATATATATATATATATATATATATATATATATATATATATATATATATATATATGTGTGTATATATATCTATCTATCTATCTATCTATCTATCTATCTATCTATCTATCTATCTATCTATCTATCTATCTATCTATCTATCTATCTATCTATCTATCTATCTATCTATCTATCTATCTATCTATCTATCTATATATCTATCTATCTATCTATCTATCTATCTATCTATCTATATATATATATATATATATATATATATATATATATATATATATATATATATATATATATATATGCACAGACGATAGTAGTTGTAAGAACAGCAGGTATGGACATTACCCGAAACAGCTCGATTCGTGCAGAGAGCTCACGTATGTGTTGTTTTCATGCAATGCCACATGGCATATTGCGTAATTCGGTCAAGCGATTTAGATAATCGCATGCTTAATCTCACCGCGGAGTAAAATGCAGTAAATCTTGGCCGATTACCATACTGTATACCGGAGTCAGCTCGCTCTTATCAGCCGCAGACACTGAGTCAGTACAGGTGCGGACTGCGGACGTCAGAGAGCGGAGCTGAGCCCCCTGGGGAGGCTCACCGCACGTTCTCAGTGGCGGCCGGTCGGACACATTACGGCCATGAGGCCGCTGGGAGCGCTACCACGTACTGAGTCCAAAACGCCCCGCTGGGTTGATGCGCTTAGCAGCAGGTCACACGTGTAATCGGCGTGTAGCTGTCAGCTCTGGATTTCCGCTGACGCACAACCCCTGCGTTGTTCTCGCTGTTGCGTCACTGGTGGGTTGTGGTCGGACACCACACCCCGTCACGGAGGGGCGAGGTTCCCGAAATTCTGGACAGGCGCCGGGATTGGGCAGCGAGCGTTACCCGAATCGAGACAGACGAGGTTTCTGCTCGCAGTATGCGGCAATCATGACAGCGACCTGCTTTCCAGATCGCGCACATTTTTAGCGGTTTGGAATTATTACAGCCTGAAAAAGACTCGTGAGTCAATAGAGAATTATTTGCATTTCCGTTGATTTTTGAATTTAGCATAACCCTTTGGTGAAAACTATCCTTCAAATAAGTTCCGTGCTTCGTTGGTAAATCGCCAATTCGGTATTACCAGTCGGGTGAAAACCACCGTCTGGGGTATTTTAAGCCGTACAACTAGTCCGAAGTCATCGCCGCGGTTGTCTCGCCAACAGCGACGCGTGACAACTAAAACATGACCTCACTAATTTGCCGAAATGGAATTAAGCATGGTATTTTTGCCTGTGAAATTAGCATTTTTCCTGTTTGTCTTCCTGGTTGTAGACGAGAGATTGCGTCAGAGCCGCACATGCCTGTCCGACACAAGAAAAAATCCCGCCGGGCGTGACTGCTGTCAGTTGGCCCGTGTCTGAGCGGAAAACATCTCGCAGTTACCGAGACGAGGAAGTAAGCCGACATTTTTACAGGTGAAGTAAATACTTCTTATTTAAATTATCCAGTTTGGGTGGTCTAACGATAAGAGTAGATTATATATAAGAGTTGTGTCTGCGTTGACACCCAAAGCTCTTGGGTGCAGCCATGTAAAACGCGGCCATGTCAGACACACCCAGACTTTGCCGAACTGGAATGCATGCCGTCTAATTTTGTTCATTAAAACTTGTTTTATTGAAGCAGCAGTATTCTGCGTAGCCTATGTTTTATAGCAGTTTAAAGTCTAATAAACCTGTCTCCATGAAGGCTTGGCCGATGGCCGAATAAAATAGACGGAAGATATGGTCCCACTCTCTGAAATGGAATGGTTCGTAATAATGTGCGTATCTCTAAAAGATGTTTTCCATTTTCCGAGCCAAGAACGTAATCACATTGATTACATAATTTTCACATTCATATTTTAAACATTTAAATCAGCAAAAATTTTGATTTCTTTTAAAATCAGAATTAATTACGAGGTTTGATATGCGGATGTTAAAAAGACATAAAATAAAGCACAAGGTGCAGGATCTTAAATTCCCTTTAATGTTATGTATCAGGTAATTATTAACAGGTAACTGGGGAAGACCTACAGGTCAGACAAAACATCAAGTTGTTGTATACGAATGCTGATGGTCTTCTAAACAAAAGAGATGCCTTGACATTATGTGCCAACATTGAGAAACCTAATATTGTACTCGTCGCTGAGGTAATTCCTAAAGCACAGAAACTGCCTATCACAACAAAGGGCCTGGAAATACCAGGGTACAGAAATGCTACAGCTAATTTTAATCCAGAAGATCCAGATCTCGGTACATCAGGAAAGAGAGGGCTGGCAATATATGTTTTCAAAATTGCTTCACCATCTCTCCTATACAGTTGGAGAGTATTTTTGATGAGCATCTTGTGGTTGAAATTAAGTTGTCTGGTTCAGATTCACTCTTGTTGGTCCTGGTATACCGCAACAGGCAGGGAACTACAGACAGATACTCTAATGAACGACTTTGCAGATTGTTTCACGAAGTTTCCAACAGAAGGGCAAGTCATTTGGTGATTGTGGGTGATTTTAATATGAAAGAGATCGACTGGAACAACAATGTATGTACCGAAGGCCCAAACCATTTTTCACAGCACTTCTCGTCATGCACGCAAGAATGCTTTCTTTACCAACACGTAATTAACCCCACCCGATTCAGACACGGTGAGTCTCCAAGTGTCCTTGATCTGATCTTTTCTAGTGAGGAAGCTATGGTACAAGATGTCACACACCTTGCTCCTCTGGGTCGCAGTTACCATTCATGTCTTGCATTTCAAATACTGGTATCAACTGATGCTCCCAGTGCCAGCAAGGACCATTTCAATATCAATAAAGGTGATTATGCAAAGCTGAGAGGATTACTAGAGCAAGTTGATTGGGACTTCCTAGTGGACACTGGAAATGTTGAAACTTGTTGGAACAACATTTTGTCCGAACTGAACAAAGCTATCAAGGATTGCATTCCGCGAAAAGCAAAGACGTCACAACGTAATCTGTTTATGGATGTGGAAACAGTCCGTATGAGAAGAAGGAAAAATAAACTATACGCAAAATATTTAAGAACCAGGGATGATTCTGCATATGCCAGATTTGCAGTCCTTCGAAATAGCCTCAGGAAAAGGCCTAGACAAATACGTAAGGAGTATGAAGCCAAATTAGCCAGAGACTTCAAAACAAATCCCAAGGCCCTGTGGCGGTACATAAATACAAGGATGAAGACGAAGTCGACCATTGCAGATTTGAAGCGCGATGATGGATCAATAGCTCGTACAAATACTGAAAAGGCAGAAGTGCTGAGGAGATTTTTCAGCACAACATTTACCAAGGAGAACCTTCTGATGATTCCGGCTATGGCAGATCATTCCTTGGGGTGCCAGGTCGATGATGTTGAATTCAGAATGGCTGATATACTGCAGAAATTGTAAGATCTGATCGCAACAAAGTCCCCTGGCCCAGATGGCATTCATCCCCGTATCTTAGTTGAATGTGCTGAACAACTATGTGGCCCATTGTCCTTCCTTTGGACTCTATCTATGGAAAAGGGTGTTCTTCCAAGTGACTGGAAGATGGGGAACATTTCGGCTATTTTTAAGAAGGGAAACCGACATGCTGCATCCAACTATCGGCCTGTAAGTCTTACATGCATTGTTTGCAAACTGATGGAATCTGTGGTCCGGGACAAACTTATGCATCATTTGATCAGTAACAATTTGCTCAGTGATCACCAGCATGGTTTATGCCTGGAAGGTCTTGTGTCACCCAGCTCTTGGCAGTTATGGACAACTGGACATAAATTCTAGACACTGGCAAGCCTCTGGATTTGTATACCTGGATTTTTCCAAGGCCTTTGATGCGGTTCCCCATAAGCGTCTCCTTAAGAAATTGGCAGCATATGGAATCCAGGGAAGACTTCTGAAATGGATCGAGGCATTTTTAGCTGACAGATGGCAAAGAGTTGTAGTAAGCGGAGAAAAATCACAATGGAGTCGAGTTACTAGTGGAGTTCCACAAGGTAGTGTACTTGGCCCCTTGCTATTCCTGGTATATATCAATGACTTACCAGAAATGGTTGAATCATCAATGAAAATATTTGAAGACGACACCAAAGTGTATCGCACAGTACCAACCATGCAGGAAATATATGAGCTCCAAGCAGACATCAATAGTCTAACTATATGGTCCCAATTGTGGCAGCTGCCCTTCAACACCCAAAAATGCAAGATCATGCACCTTGGATATGCTAATATGACACATGAATATTCTATGAACGGCGATGCCCTCGAAGCGATACCACATGAAAAGGATCTAGGAGTAGTTATTGATAGTCAGCTCAGTTTCATGTACACACAGCCCAAGCTGTAGCCAAAGCATTCAAAGTGCTGGCAATGATGAAACGGTCGTTTGAAAACTTTAACCGGCAGACAATACCACTTCTCTTTCGATCTATTATCAGGCCAATCTTAGAATATGGTAACTGTATCTGGGGACCAATGCACTGCGGAGACCAGGACTCAGTGGAACGAGTTTTGAGGCGAACAACAAAGCTTGACAGATCTCTATGCGATCTCCCCTGTATGAACAGAGACTAGAACGCCTCAACATGCCATCCATGTTCTACAGGAGGCAACGAGGCGATATGATAATAGTATTTCAAATTGTCACAGGAAGAATTCAGATTCTACATGAGCAGCTGTTTGAGCTTGCTGAAAACCATGGCACACACGGACATCACCTGAAGTTAAGAAAGCCCCCAGTGAACAGGCTGTTGAGGCAGAACTTCTTCAAGATCCGAGTAATTAACAACTGGAACAACCTCCAGGGCCTATTTTAAGGGAAAACCACTGGGGGGGGGGGGGCAAAAAGGTATCCCCATTTTTGGGGGCACCTTTTTGTGGCAAAAGGTACCCCATTTTTTCCTCCGCGGATTTGGGCCAGTCACTTGATTTGATATTCGAGCTTAAGAAATTCACTTTTCGAATTCACAAAAACTGATTTGGTGGACATTTTTCCGAGAAAAAAAAATTGGGGGGATAAAAAAATCAAAAAAATCACAAATCCGAGACAGCCATTTGGAAGAAAATGTAATGTCCTTTCTTTTGACGTTTTGTATGAGCTTGCTGAAAACCATGGCACACACGGACATCACCTGAAGTTAAGAAAGCCCCCAGTGAACAGGCTGTTGAGGCAGAACTTCTTCAAGATCCGAGTAATTAACAACTGGAACAACCTCCAGGGCCTATTTTAAGGGAAAACCACTGGGGGGGCAAAAAGGTATCCCCATTTTTGGGGGCACCTTTTTGTGGCAAAAGGTACCCCATTTTTTCCTCCGCGGATTTGGGCCAGTCACTTGATTTGATATTCGAGCTTAAGAAATTCACTTTTCGAATTCACAAAAACTGATTTGGTGGACATTTTTCCGAGAAAAAAAAATTGGGGGGATAAAAAAATCAAAAAAATCACAAATCCGAGACAGCCATTTGGAAGAAAATGTAATGTCCTTTCTTTTGACGTTTTGTATTTGCAATTTGCTTTGAAACTCTATTTTTACGATTTTCCCAACATTTATTGTTTTTCCACCAAAAATGGCATGACATGACGTCATTAAAACGTTATTATCTCCCAAAATACTACATAAATTGCATTGAAATTTAGTGAGAAGACTAATTGGTGCAGTATAAGGTACTGCAAGTTTCACGTTGATATCTATCACAGTTTTAAAGTTATTGAGAAAATACGGGAGGGGGCAAATTCTTCCCCCCTTACCAGCGTGTCTATCATTGAAAGCGAGGGATATATACAAACTTCAAATTCAATCACTTGAGAAAAGAAAAAACTTCCGTTTTCATGAAGTTTTCTCCTAAGATCATTGTTTTTCACGGTCAGTGCAGGGAACGCGCAGGAGGGGGGATACTTGTATTGCATGCCCCCCCCCCCCCCAGATTCTTGTGTGTGTGTGGGGGAGGGGGTTGCCCCTGATGTCCGCCCCTGGATCCGCCAGTGGGGGCGGATGCCATCCCCCTTAGATTTGTTTTGGAAATAGCGGAAAACGACGCCATTTCGCGCCGCCATTTTTGATACAACTGCTTGCCTATCAATTGCCAAAATCCTGTTAATTTGTTTACCTCGGGTCTCCTCAGGCCACGTCACTAAGTCAAGTCTAGTGATCCCACCTCCAAAAAATGTGAGGTCGTGCCGCCGTAGCACATTGTTTGACCGATCAGTTGAATACTCACAGGATTTAAGCAGGTTACAAACACCTACAATTCTGCTATTTCGGATGATTTTTATATCGGTGACCTAAGGTGAAGTCTATTTTGTGACTTCCCAATTATAGGTCATTGGGGAAACATGAAAATGCATATAAATCCACAGGAAATGGCCAAATTTGCCCAATTTTCCCCAGAGTCCCGCATCTTTTGCAAAATACAAAGATCCAGTGGCGGATCTAGGGTTGAGCAAAATGGGCTATTGCCCCCCCCCCCCCAAACCGCCTGAAATCGGCGCAAGATTGACACATGTCCTGATATAGAAGAAAATCTCAGCAACTTTTACTAAGGAAAGTTAGCTTTAACACGCGCCCTGGACGGGGAGGGGGGGGGGGCGAAATCCACCCACCCATCCGGTTTTTCGCAGATAGCGCAAAAATGGCGGCGCTGCACGCCGCCGTTTTTTATACCTGTTCGGAAATGAACTACCCGCATTATGTCAAATTCTTGATCTCGGATCATCTCAGGTCAGGTCACCAGACCTGGTCAGGTGATGACCCCACCTCCAAAACGTTTGCGGTAGTACCGCAGCCACAGTTTTAGGCCGATCGGTTTCAATCTTGCAGGATTTGATAAGATGATAGATACCTACAATTTATTTATCTCGGATTTTTTTATATCGGTGACCTAAGGTCTGGTCAATTTCGTGACCGCCAACACTGTTTTGTCAACAACTATCGACATAATGACGATAGAGAAGTGCAAACGGTACCAATGTGTTTGTCTCGTCGAAACACGTCCCCCAATATGCAACATGATCTAATTGGGTCACCACTTGACCTTGACCTGTGACCAAATTCCTCAGTTGACCTAAACTAGTCAACATTAACATGATTCAAAGCGCCTTGACGAGAAAAACATGATGGCGTCAAAGGTAATGCTTTATCTTTATTAAGTAAAAAGTTATTTGTGAAAAAGTTTTGCCAAAAAAAATAACATTTTTGACATTTGATGACCTCTGGAGCCTAAACTATTGACCTGAGCTAAAATCTGAGGACACCCTGTCGAATAAATTTTTCAAGAGCTTTCCATTACTTTTACGTTTGTTCCTAGCTATCATAGTTCATGTGATATCTGGGGATTTCTGGAGCGAAGTCCTAAAACTGTAAAATCTGACCTTTGATCACCTCTGGTGACCTCAATATTGACCTGACCTAAACAAATACCGATATACTTTTTTTAGAGCTTGTCTCGACCTATCTAACATCGTTTTTTGCTTGTTACGTTGCGTGGTTTTCAAGATCATAGGGGGGGGGGGCGTTTCGACGCCCCCCCCCCCCCTCGAACTCGGCTCCTATGGGACGTACACCAAGCCCGAAAACATCGTTCGAAAGTTTGTCCAAAAGCATTTTGAAGCTATTTCGGCATTTTCTTAACAGGTCAATATTGAGGTCACCAGAGGTCATCAAAGTTCAAATTTTCCATTTTTAGAACTTCACTCCAGAAACCTCCAGATATCACAGGAACTATGCTAGCTAGGAACAAACGGGAGACAAAAACAATGTAAAGCTCTTGAAACATTCAATCGACACGGATCGCCACGTGTCCTCAGATTTCAGCTCAGATCAATAGCTTAGGCTCCAGAGCTCATCAAATGTAAAAAAGAACAATTTTTTAGCAAAAGAGTTTTCACAAATTATTTTTTACCTGAATATGATAAGGAAATATTTTTGACGTCATCGTATTTGTCTCGTCAAGGCACTTCGAATAATATTCATGGTGACCAGGTTAGGTTAACTTAGATATTTGACCTCAGGTCAAGGTCAAGTGGTGACCCAATTAGGTCATGCTGGACATTGGGAGACGTGCCTCGACGAGACAAACACATTGGTGGCAGTTTCGCTTATCTATCTTTGTTTTGGCGAGAGTTATTTACACAAAAGTGTTGGTGACCTCGGATGACCTCGGCTAACCCTGTAGGGGTCACTAAACGAAAATTGCACCTGGGTCTTCAAGAATGTCCTATGATAACATGATCTAGAAGGAATTGGGCTTATATCGTGCGTATCCTCAGAATAGGAAGCATTTGAATATTTCCCCATTGACTTATAATGGGTAGGTCACGAAATTGACCCGACCTTAGGTCACTGATATCAAACATCCGAGATATACGAATTGTAGGTACCTAGGACTTTATAAAATCCTGTAAGTACGATGTCTATCGGCCAAAAACTGTGGCTATGGTGCAGACTTGTCAATTATTCATATTTGTCATGAATCGATTCACAGTGATTCACGGACCATAATGAATTATTCAATCATGATTCCATCACTCAACATTACCATAATGAATGATTCAATCATGATTCCATCACTCAACATTACCATAATGAATGATTCAATCATGATTCAATCACTCAACATTACCATAATGAATGATTCAATCATGATTCAATCACTCAACATTTCCATAATGAATGATTCAATCTTGATTCAATCAATCAACATTAAAGGGAAGTGTCGACTCCTTTGTCAAACTCCTTTGATTTTGAATGTGCGACTCTAAGATTTTATGAGCGTGATAGGGAGGTCATGCTCTACCTGTGTGCCAATTTGCATGCACATCAGAATAGTCTGCTGTTTGACCTTAAACATATGACCTGCTCTAAATCCTTTGATTTTGAATTTGCGACTCTAAGATTTCATTAGCGTAATAAGGAGGTTATGTTCTACTAGTGTGCTAATTTGCATGCAAATCGGAATAGTCCGCTGTTTGACCTTAAACCTATCTGACCTACTCTAACTCCTTTGATTTTGAATGTGCGACTCTAAGATTTTACCAGAATGATCACTAGGTCATGATCTATCTGTGTACCAATTTTGAAGCCAATCCAAATAGTCCGCGAATGTGTTCCCGAATGTGAATGTGAATGTGAGCCGAGGCCAAGCCGAGAGCCGAGCCGAGAGCCGAGCCGAGAGCCGAGCCGAGAGCCGAGCCGAATGAAGACACGCGTGTTGTTTATTTTGATTATAAAATGATATTTATCATATTTATTTTAATTGCAAATTGCAAGTTCCAAAAGCATTAATGACTTTACGTTTCACTTTTTAAGCGAATAGAACATATATTTTGATTTTGCATTAGGTATTATTTTGTATAAAGCATGATGTGGAATAAAGCGGCGCCGATGCGACAGTGATATTTGGGACATGCGGAGGTCATGCAAATGTTTGTTTATGATTTAGTTTTTGATATGGTATAGCCTAGAAATTAGGAAAAGGTGGGTACCTTTTGATAATTTTTCGTGTGAAAAAGGTGTGCGTGTACTGTGTGGTTTATGAACCAAAGTATGAGTTAGTTACCTTTCTAAGTATTTAGGTACCTACCCCTAACCCTACCAGTTCCAAGGTATTCACGTAGTTAGGGCTGATTGAACGGTGGCTTTGTGCCCACTGGAGTTGGACACAAAGCCTCGCTTTCTTTACGCATAGATGAATTACAGGCTACAGCTCAGGACACAGAGCTCATATAATTGGCCATTAAGTGCCTGGTTTGTCCACAGGGCACAGATAAATGCTGGGCCGCTAGCGCATTTTGTGGACAGTTTATGCTGTTTGACCAAAAAATAATGATTCTTTGAGCAATGAATGATTCAATCAGCCTATTTTCTCTGTATGAATGATTCAATCAGTGACTCACAACAGGTTTGCGCATGAGGTGAATCGATTCATGAGTCATTCATTTGAAATCAGAATGATTCAATCAAAAGTAGTCGATTCACATTGAATCGTTGACAAGTCTGCTATGGTGTGACCACAAGCTTTTTTGGAGCTGGGGTCACGTGACTTGGTCTGGTGACCTGACTGACCTGAGATGAACCGAGGTATTTTTTAACATAATGTGGACAATTGATGTTTGAACAGCTATGCTAAAAACGGTGGTGCTGCGCGCCGCCGTTTTTCCGCTATCCTTGAAAAACCTGTGGGAGGGGGCGTCTAAAACGCCCCCCCCCCCCCCCCCCCGACACGGCGCGGGTTTAAATCAGCTATCAATGCATAAGCAAGCCAAATCCGATGCGTTTTCATAATTGTGTGACACTTTTTGGAATTCCCCCCAAACCACCCGTTCTGGATCCGCCAATGCAAAGATCCATGTGGTATTTGTATCCTGTGACCTCCACGATGTAAAATCTATTCACCCTGAGGTCATTCGTCATTTTTCTTCCATTACTGTTTGTACCGAACCAGTAAGGCGCCGTAGTTGGCGATGAACGAGCGAACGCAAAGAAAATGTATGGTGAATTTCAACTCGATCAGGGAAGTAGTTTCTGAGATACAAATACGTGGTGCACACGTGCGCACGTGCAGAAACACCCCACCCCTGACTTGTGAGAATGTGGCGGCTGAGAGATCCCTAACCACACTCCAAATTTGAACACAATCGGCTCAGCAGTCCCCCCATTCCTCTCCCCCACTCTGCCGCCAATGGGTGATGTTCAAAGGATATTGAATTCATGATATTCCGGAAATAATGTAAAGATACTTATTTTGGCTGGGAATACTAAAACTTAGGAATATCATGACATTTTCATTGGATTTGTATACATTTATCACCAGGGTAAACATATTTTATTTTAATTGAATACCTATCAAGCGAAAAATGACATGGAAATACTGAAATCTGGGGTGGGGAAAATTTCTTGACTGGGGGGCAAAAACGGCTCACTGGGGGGGGGGGGGGCATTTGTCCCCCCCCCCCAGTTAGCATGTTAAAATAGGCCCTGACAACCTCCCTGAGCAGGTCATTGGCGCTCCTTCAGTAAATGCTTTTAAGAATAGGCTCGATGAGCATTGGAAATTGCGCAAGTACTGGACAAGACACCAGTAAGACTTCAGTGAGATTTGAGCTGTAGAGAGCGGGAGTCTAAAGGTCCCAGCTGCGGGGCCTTCTATCCTGTACCTATTGAGTATTGAGTATTGAGTATCCTCCCCTAATATCTATTTGAGTAGTGTCCGTTTTACACTCGAAACACAGCAAGGTTTTCGTGTCTGTCCGCGGTTGAATTCACGTGTCTTTGTGAGCATGGAACCTCCGTCCAGAAGAATCCCCGAGAAATATTAATATTTCAGCGGCGTCTGTAGTTCCGAGCTAGGAAAACACAGCCAACAATCTGTGTGTAATTCACGTGCCTTTATGCGTAGGAAACCTCCATTCCGGAGAAATTCGTTAAATTACAAATGCGTTAAATATATATATATATAATAAATATAATTAAAAAACAAATAGATGCTGTGTCGGAGATGTGTTGGTTGGAGTTGGAGATGCAAGTACAAGACCGACAAGTCCGACAAGTCCGACAAGTCCGACAAGTCCGACAAGTCCGACAAGTCTGACAAGTCCCACAAGTTCAACCAACAAGTCAAAACAGTAAAAAAGTTATCCATCTATCAACATCCATCCATCTGTCGGGATGCAATCTATCGGGATTGCGAATATATGGGGATTGCGACGCGGAGCGAGCACAAGGCGCTAGTCTATATTACTATTTGATAAGCGTCTGTCTGTCTGTCTGTCTGTCTCTCCGGAACGAATTTAACACAGTAAAGCGGCAGTTCTACATTGCAGTACCACATGGCTATACGCACGTGATATACGTGATTTTAAGGTTTGCAAACGAGTTTAAGGATACTACCGAGTGGTGTATAATTCGTACATTTCCGACGCATTTGATACGATAGTTACTGCCGGTTTTAGTTTGTGCAGTTTTGGGCGAAGGTTTGTGCTGTAAATAACATAGAAGGAGATGTTAAGAATTATTTTACCGTACACAAACAGTTTACGGATACGAGTCGCTTCACTCCAGTCGAAAGCCAATCAGATCCGACCACGGATACTACAGTGCCACAACCAATGTCAATCAACCACGGAATCACTGCGAAACGAAGGTCTTCGACATACGGTACGGCATATATCAATGAACATAAACGCTAAGCCGGGGTGGAGTTTTCACGGGTTGAACGGGTGTATAACGGGTGCCATAGGTGTTCCACGGGTATAATGGGTGAGTGCCGGCTATAACGGGGTTATCACGTGTTCCACAGGGGCACAACGGGTACTACGGGTGTATGTCGGGCACCGTAGGTTTTTGACGGGTACTTCGGGTGTATGACGGGTACAAAAACGTATTATAGGTACGACAGGTGTCGCGGGTAGTACGGGTTATCAATACCTAATTGCCTATCCTGGCTTGCACCACCACTGGACACCAGTAATCGCCCAGCGGAGCGGACGGGTTAGCACTAGTGTCTTCTGTGCATCTCACTATGGTAACCATTATTCCCCCCCCCCCCCTAAAATTAGCACTCCTAACTCCTAAGTCCTAAACACGATTAAACATTTCCTTCTTGAAAACGTATTATACTGTAATGCCAAGCTCTGTACTTTGCTAGCTTAACGGGCATTCCGGGGTTTTAAGTGCAACACGCACTGTATCACAATTATTGTCCATCATACGTCGGATCCTACCAATGACATGCGACCAAGCAGCTAGTTGCTGAGTAATGGTACACCTGTCAATGCTCACAAGGCTTCAAAACCAGCTGAGCAAAGAATAGTGACATCATAAAAAAGCATGCTTGTCGTCTACCTCAACATGCCACCTGGTTAAGCTCGGAGCTCAGGTCACTGCTTTATTTCACAATAGGTAGTAATTATAGAAGAGCACGCCATATAAACAGCGATCATGTTCATCCATTGATTCACTGAAGCGCATTGTGTTATCAGTGGCGTCATGCTTGTGGGTACACGATTCAACTCTTGTATTGTGTTGTCTTTTATTCCCTCGCTATTATTTGTCAGGCTTAGGCTATAAAACAAAGCAGAATCAATCATATCAGATTCAGCTGGTATGCGAACAAGCACTTGCAGCCGTGACTCGACTCAAGCAAACACAAATGTATCCTCAAGTCCGTTTTCCTCAGGGTTTAGCGTGGTAAAGGCTCTATGACTCAGCGTCTCGTGCCCTATGTCACGGAAAGTTGTTTGGAAAATCCTGCTGTCGATTATAATCAGGCAGGTGGGCACGGGTGTATGTGCAGTGTATACCAATAATCAATCTGATCATGGTGTCAGGCAGGTAGCCAGCGGAAGTTACGGTTTTGGCCTGCTTACTGCGGTAGGCTGCAGGAGAGAATTTCTGCCGCCACGCTGCCGATCGAAGAAGAAGGCTCAACGGAAGCAAAAGCCGTGCAAATTCAACTTACACGCTGTTATAAGAGGAGTAGGACGTTATATCCTATCTCCCCTCCCTCTTCCTCTCCCTATCACCTCTTTCCTTCCCTCTCCCCTTACCTCTCCCTCCTCCCTTCTCCCATCTCTCTACCACCTTTATCTCCCCCTCCCTCCCCCTCTCCTTCCTCCTCGCTGATCGCTCTTCCTCTCTATCACGTGCACCCCTTGTATCCCTCCACATCCAAAACTATGATGCAATGTTGCTATTTTACCTCCTCTTCTCTCTTCCCTTCCTGCAGTGCCGGTTCTGTGACGGCCTTGAGCTGTGCCTGTGGCATAGTGCGAACCGAATCCTGCCTTCAGACGGCGCCTCGTCTGCACCCCCCCCCCCCCCCCCCCCCCCCCCTCCCCGCCCGCCTGTCTGCGATCGATGACGCCAATGTGGGTCACCGGGCGGATGCGTCTGGCCCGAGACTGCACACTGTGCGCGTGCGTGCGCCAGGCGGCCGGCACGCGCAGCC
>JAXIVJ010020175.1:2500-14297 GCA_036785665.1 Chirona hameri
AAACAAGTTTCCCAGATTACCTCTGCAATATAATGTAATAAGATAAAAGTACTGAAAGCGCCGGCCCACAGCAGCGCTGTGGACCACTTCCAGGCGTGTTTCGGCAAGAAAGAAGGTTTCCCTGAATCTTTGAAGCGTTCGCGGGTGACAATGACAAAGAGCCTCTGAACGGCGAATGACGAGATTAAATAACGACACTGGAGGCGGAGAATGGGCTGAGGTAATGACCAGCGTCTGGCTGGCACGGAAACTGCCGCCGCTGAATGGCGCTCCGATCCAGAGCGGTGACCCCACGGCGACCCCGCGTTCCGATCGGTGACCCGACGGCGACCCCGCGTCCCGAGCAGTGACCCCACGGCGACTCCACGTCCCGATCGGTGACCCGACGGCGACCCCGCGTCCCGAGCGGTGACCCCACGGCGACCCCACATCCCGATCGGTGACCCGACGGCGACCCCGCGTTCCGAGCGGTGACCCCACGGCGACCCCGCGTCCCGAGCGGTGACCCCACGGCGACCCCGCGTCCCGAGTGGTGACCCCACGGCGACCCCGCGTCCCGAGCGGTCACCCCACGGCCACCCCGCGTACGAAGCAGCTGGAGCAGCCTGCCGAGACGAGTCAGCCTGCCCTGGCCTCTGAGTCCGAGTCATCCATCACTGACTCCGACCAACCCTGATATGACTCCGACTAACCCTGCTCTGACTCCGACTAACCCTGCTCTGACTCCGACTAACCCTGCTCTGACTCCGACCAACCCTGCTCTGACTCCGACTAACCTTATCTGACTCCGACTAACCCTGCTCTGACTCCGACTAACCCTGCTCTGACTCCGACTAACCCTGCTCTGACTCCGACTAACCCTGATCTGACTCCGACTAACCCTGATCTGACTCCGACTAACCTGCTCTGACTCTGACTAACCCTGCTCTGACTCCGACTAACCCTGCTCTGACTCCGACTAACCCTGCTCTGACTCCGGCTACCCTGCTCTGACTCCGACTAACCCTGCTCTGACTCCGACTAACCCTGATCTGACTCCGACTAACCCTGATCTGACTCCGACTAACCTGCTCTGACTCCGACTAACCCTGCTCTGACTCCGGCTAACCCTTATCTGACTCCGACTAACCCTGCTCTGACTCCGACTATCCTGCTCTGACTCCGACTAACCCTGATCTGACTCCGACTAACCCTGCTCTGACTCCGGCTAACCCTTATCTGACTCCGACTAACCCTGCTCTGACTCCGACTAACCCTGCTCTGACTCCGACTAACCTGATCTGACTCCGACTAACACTGATCTGACTCCGACTAACCCTGCTCTGACTCCGACTAACCCTGCTCTGACTCTGACCAACCCTTATCTGACTCCGACTAACCCTGCTCTGACTCCGACTAACCCTGCTCTGACTTCGACTAACCCTGATCTGACTCCGACTAACCCTGCTCTGACTCCGACTATCCCTGCTCTGACTCCGACTAACCCTGCTCTGATTCCGACTAACCCTGCTCTGACTCCGACTAACCCTGCTCTGACTCCGACTAACCCTGCTCTGACTCCGACTAACCCTGCTCTGACTCCGACTAACCCTGCTCTGACTCTGACTAACCCTTATCTGACTCCGACTAACCCTGCTCTGACTCCGACTAACCCTGCTCTGACTCCGACTAACCCTGATCTGACTCCGACTAACCCTGATCTGACTCCGACTAACCCTGCTCTGACTCCGACTAACCCTGCTCTGACTCTGACCAACCCTTATCTGACTCCGACTAACCCTGCTCTGACTCCGACTAACCCTGCTCTGACTCCGACTAACCCTGATCTGACTCCGACTAACCCTGATCTGACTCCGACTAACCCTGCTCTGACTCCGACTAACCCTGATCTGACTCCGACTAACCCTGATCTGACTCCGACTAACCCTGCTCTGACTCCGACTAACCCTGATCTGACTCCGACTAACCCTGATCTGACTCTGACTAACCCTGTTCTGACTCCGAGTCAAGCTGTTGTGCCTTGAGTCATATTGCTCTGTCCCGAGTCGCCATGCTCTGCATAACTCTGTCTTTGTCACCCTTCGCTGTCTCCGAGTGACTTGCTCTCCTTAGGTCTTTCTCAAAGTGATTCTGCTCTATCCCTGAGTGATCCTGCTCTTCCTAGCTCTGCCCGAGTGACCCTTCTCTCTGTCTCTGAGTGACCCTGCTGTGTCCCCCCCCCCCCGTTCCCGTTCCCCCTCAGTTCCCCCTAAGTGACCGTGCTCTGACCTGATCTGCCCTGTTCTGCACTGTTCTCCCTAGCTCTGCCCCTGTGACCCTTCTCTACCCCCGAGTGACCCTTTCCTGCCCTGAGTGACCCCCCCTGCCCTGAGTGACCCGTCTCCCCGGCGCCGCCATCCGGTCCGGTCCGGTCCGGTGTCAGTCTCTCAGCTCCCGACTATTGACGCGCTGATGACGCACCCTTTGGAGAGACGACGGACAGTCGGACGCCGCTGGCCGGCCTTGTGATGACGTGTTTTTATAGCCGTCATCAAGACGCGGCAATAGTAGTGCAGTCCAAAGACGTTTAGAAAGAAAATAAAGGAAAAAAGAAAGAAAATATGATGAATAGGTAGAGGGAACACTCTCGGAGAAAATTCAATGAACATAAGAATTAATATGCAAGAAAAGGAGAAGAAAAAAGGTATTATATGTGTCTGCTCGTATGCCCATCTTTATGTTCGTCTGTCTGTCTGTTTCTCTTTTTCTATCCTTGTTTTTCTTTCTTTCTCGTCGCCACCAGCTTAATAACTGAAAATCATAAATAAATTAAAACGCACTTCGCTGCAAAGCCATTTTTTTTAACAATATTGTCTAGATGACTCGATCCAAACTTGATTACCTGCACATTGCACTTATATTATTGATATGAGTTGTCCGCCGCTGATTAATTTAGAACCTTGAGACCGTCTAAGTTCGTACGAACCAATGTCCGCGCGCGCTCGCGTGTGTGTAAGTGCGTGCGTGTGTGTTCATGTCCGCTTATGTCTTTTGAAACGTACGGGTACTAAATGCAGTCCGTCTGGATTCAGACGCACATGTTTTAGCCAACCATCATAATCAGCAAAATAACATTTGATTACAAATCACATTGCCACTGACGTTAATGGTAGCTGGTTGGTAAGCTCAATATCGGTTCTCAGAATCGCACTGTCGGCGCACACACGTCTCAGGTGGTGGTCAGCGAGCATCTATTTTCCAACACGGCGCAATAAACCCACTTTAACTCAGCGGCCATATAAAAATGGTAACACTGGCCCGCGGCGTAACTGAAACAGAGTAAATCCTTCACGCGACGAAAATACCTTTATAATAAAACAGGTCTCAGTTACAACATACAGTTACGACAGTTCACCTGCTATAAAACCGATGCTTATGAATCTTGGTTGAAATGAGTCAGATGGGTGTGATCTTGGTTGAAGCGAGCCAGGTGGGTGGGGGTCCGTCTCAGCTGCCCGGACCGTTGTGCGCACAACCGGGTAAATGATCGGGCAACCGGGCAAATGACCATCCGGCACGCCCGTATTACCCGCGGCCATACTATGGATCGAAGGCGCCTCAGCTTACCACGCAGTGGAGGTATATAGATGGATGATGACTGTAATGAGCATTGTGCAGACTGCGGAGAATAAGATAGAACTTTAATATAGCCTGTGCTCATGTTATGGTTAATTAAAAATAATGAAGAAAATATGAAATCCAACGCTAACCTACATATGCGTAGGAACAGGAGGGGGGGGGGGGGGGGGGGGGCATGGCTGCCTCACTTTTCGGGATTTTTGTTGTTGTTAGAATATTGTATTTTGCTTGGTGATACAAAAAAACGTTGTCAAAAGGTTCGCCAAGACGAGAAGAGCCCAAAACTGCAAATAAATTGTCCATAGGTGGGTTGGGTTTCTCTCAAGACGAGATCAAACTTTCACTGCCCCCTCCCCCACTTTCCGTGACGTCCCTAGTGTACGTCCCTGCTAAACTATATTTAGCCTTGCGGCTTCTTCGGGGTTAATGAAGCCCAATAAGGCTAATCATTAGCCCTGAAGAAGCCGCAAGGGGAAATATGGGTTAGTGTGGTATTTAATATTTTCTTCATTATTTTTAATTAACCATATCATTAGCACAGGCTATATTTGATATCTTCTTATGTCTGTAGAGGCACCATTGTGTGTGATTTAGTAGTAAAGTTAGACATGAGACATGCGAAGGTTAAAAGGTAAGGAGTCGAAAGTTCCGTGTTACGCCAGCCATGTTAGAACCATTAGTTCAGAGTGTTATCGCGGTGATGTCTGTTTTACAAAGAAAATCACCAGATTTATGTTCAAATCTAGATCACTAGATTTGTGTTTGGCGTCTGCGATTATATGCAAAATTAAAATTATACAAAAAATATACTTTCCAATGACTGCAAATTGGTTGAAGCGAGCCTCAAGTGATGATAGCACTTGCTATCATCCAGACACGTAGCCAGGATTTCGTCCAGGGAGGGGCGCGCATCGAAGGGCCCCTTCCCGAGCGTTGAAAGGGCCCCTTTCCAAGTGTTGAAATCCCCCCCCCCAAAAAAAAAAACGCATGAAAAGGCACATTACCAGGCTGGAAAATGCAATATGGCAGGTATGGCATGGGCCATACCAACGTTTAGAAGCTGGAGTTAGCAAACTGCCACATCAACTTTGGAACCAGCGACACGAATTTGAAATCAGCTATACCAACTTGGAATTCTTTTTTAAGCTCAAGACCTGAAACTCTTAAACAAATTGCGCCGCGGAGCGGCGCGATTTTTTTTAGTATTATGCCCAGGTTGCTTTCTCATCAATGCGTCGCATTGCGTATGGTGTGGACCTCTAAAATTGCTATATTGTGCGTTTTAAAGTGCGGGGAAAAAGTGCCAAAGTGAACTATTTTGCGCAATAATATAGGAAAGTAGCAACATAACACATAAATGCGCCGAGAAACTGACCGATGTTTTTCCTAACCCGCATATAATTGAATTTGTAGTTAAATTGCGCCGCGGAGCGGTGCGAAAATTTTGAGTGTTATTCCCTGTACAACTGTATTCTTACTGTTGAAAGGCCCAAGGTCCCTTCAGATCGTCTAGGGGCCCCTCTGACCTTTTCTACGCCCTTCCGACCTGTTCAAGGACTCATCTAGGATCCGCGAAGCGAAAAGACATGATGTGGAGTGGGTGATATATATATAATACAAAGAGGGCTTACTCTGCAGGAAAAAATAAAATCGGATCTTTCGGGTATATTGTAGCACCCTGACGAAGGGTGTTACAATATACCCGAAAGCTCCGCTTTTAATATTTTGTATTGTGGAGTAAGTCCTCTTTGTATTTAATCTTCATCTGGGATCTCTACGTGCTTTGACCCTTCCGGTCCCACCGAAGACTCCTCTGACCTTCCAAGAAACCGCTCTTGTGTGTCAAGGGGCTCATTCGGCCTGTTCAGAGGTCCTTCCAACCTGGCCAGGGACTGCACTGGCTGCTTTGTCGCCCTGCCGACCTGCTCAGTGGCAGGGGCGGCGGATTGCGGGGCGCAGGGTACCTAAAATCCCCCCTCTCAAATGAAAATCCTGGGGAGGGGAAGGGTCATGTTGCCCCCAGATTGAGCAGGCTAAAATCTGGGGGGGGGGCAAAACCACCCTTTGCCCCCCCCCCCCCAGGATTTTAGACTGGGGGAATTTTTGGTACCCTGCCCCCGCAATCCGCCGCCCCTGCTCAGGGGCCCCTCCTACCTGCCCAGAGGCCCCTCCAGTCTGGCTAGGAACTCATCCGGCATGTTCAAGGGGCCTTCCGACCGGCCCAGGGACCCTATCGGTCTAGCCAGGGGCCCTTCTGACTTGCCCAGGAGTCCCTCCGATCGGCCCAACGACTCTTCTGATCGGCCTGCGCTGGCTGCTTTGTCACCCTGACGACATGCTCAAGGGGCGCTCCGACCTGCCCTGGATCCCCTCCGTGCTAGCCAGGGGCCACTTCGGCATGTTCAGGGGCCCTTATCACCCGCCCAGGGGTCCTTTCGGTCTGGTCAGGGGGCCCTCCGATCTGCGCAGGGGCCCTTTTAACTTTCCAGGGTTCCTCTGGTCTCTCCAGAGGACCTTTAACCTTCTAAGGGGCCCTTCCGACCTAGCAAGGGACTGCGCTGGCTGCTTTGTCGCCTTGCGACATGCTCCGAGGGCCCTCCGACCTGCCCTGGGGCCCCTCCGTGCTGGCTAGGGGCTCATTCGGCATGTTCAGGGACCCTTCTGACCCACCTAGGGGCCCTTTCGGTCTGGTCGGGGCCCCTCTGACCTGCACATGGGCCCTCTTAACTTCCCAGGGGTCCTCTGGTCTGTCCAGGGACCCTCCAACCTGCTCAGGGGCCCTTATGACCTGGCAAAGGACTGCGCTGGCCGCTTTGTCGCCCTGTCGACATGCTCAGGGGCCTCTCAACCTGCCTAGGGGCCCGTCTGTGCTGGCTAGGGGCCCATTCGACGTGTTCAGGGGGCCCATTCGACGTGTTCAGGGGGCCCATTCGACGTGTTCAGGGGGCCCATTCAACGTGCTCAGGGGGCCCTCTGACCCGATCAGGGGCCCTTTCGGTCTGGCCAAGGGCCCCTCTGACATGCACAGGGCTCTTTTGAACGTCCAAGGGGCCCTCCGGTCTTTCAGAGAGGGCCCTGGTGGCCCTAAAGGGCCTCTGAAGTCCTCTAAACTCTCTAAAGACTACGCTTCGTGTAGTAAAGAGCCAATGATACTTTTTTTTCTTCTTTTTTTTACCCGGACCGGCCTATAGCCATTTCCCGGGTTTGGGAAATTACTTCTGGAAATTTGCCAGGCAAAGAATTACGTTAATCGGTTTATGTGAACCCGAGCAAGCCAGGGAATAGGGTAGCTATTTTACGTTAATTAATTACGTTAACCGGTTTATGTGAACCCGGAAAATTTATTGTTCAAAGTAAATATAATATCTAACATTACGTTAAGTATTTCGTTCAAGGTCAAATATAATATCTTGCATTACGTCAGGTATTTCGTTCAAGGTCAAAAATAAGTAAAACACGAGACACACATACATACATATTTGTACTACAATACACTTGTACAGTGTCAGTGTTGATGGAGCCGTGGGGGTGCCGTCATTGCAACAACGGGAGACTGTTGCCAGTCTCCCTGGCTCCGGCGCCTCGGTGAGACCTGGTTGTGGGGTGTATTTAGCTGGGCGAAAAGTCCTGAATAATAAAAAAAAACAGCCTCTAAGGCAAAAGGGGAAAAACCCTGCGCGGTGGGCTAGAAATGCGCAGGGCCAAACACCCCTGTTATATTTGTTTAGCTAAACGTGTTTGGTAGAGATAATCTAAGAGGAGACCTATCAATTAGTTCTAATCGTGTTATATGAAGAAAATCATAAAGAAGTGTGATTAACTCGGGATGGGAGTCTTGAAGTAAAAAAAAAGTTTGCGAATACTGCACCGCAGTGCATGGGACGGGGTGGATACTGCACCGCAGCGCAGCGGACACCGCACCGCAGCGCAGTGGAGTGGACACCGCACCGCAGCGCAGCGGCCACCGCGCCGCAGCGCAGCATCGGGATCTGTGATCAGAGGCGGGTGTTCAATTACTCGGCGCTCCGGTGTTCAATTACTCGGCAGGAGCCGCGTGTCTGATCTCTCTGAGTGAGGACCGTGTCTACTTAAACGTTTTTAACGTATTTCGCCCTCCCATCTCCCTCCCCGCGCCACCCTACTCTGTTCTTCTCAGAACAGTGTAGCGGTCCCCCCCCCCCCTTAGCCTCACCTCCCCACGTCCCTTGTCTGTGCCTTCTTGCCTCCCTTTTTTTCATCCTGCCTTCTCTCTTTCCTACTTAAATCCGCCGGTGGATACCTAACGGTGCCCATCCGACCTGCTTGGCCCGAACGGTCCGTGGACGACCTGGAGGGGTGGCAGGTTGGCCCAACGAAGCCGGTTGGATCTCGTTTTTCACCAACTCTCTCCTTCTCTCTCCTAATCTAATCTATATCTTTCTTATTCTACTCCGGGTTATCCTCACACAGCCTTCAGCCATCACTTGTGCACATACATCAAAAACAACATACCACACAGACACATACCATACAACACACAACATGACATCCTCATCACAGAAATTACTACTACTTCAACTCCAATCACCATAATCAACTTTTACTTCCCACCCAATAAGCATTGCAGAGAATACATCACCTTATTAGAAACGATTATTCAGAACACAAACACTCCAGTTTTAATATGCGGAGATATTAATGCTCACCACCCTCTGTGGGACACTAGCAGAAGATCCTCAGATTACCGCGGTAAATTATTCCACAATTCATTAAACAACACACAGCTTGTAATCCTCAACAACGGTTCGCATACTCTCCCAGCCCAACAGATCACACAAAACAACACAACACCAGACATCACAGCCACAACTCCCGATCTAGCCGCAAGCTCGACGTGGGAAACCACAGATGATCCCTATTTTAGTGACCACCTCCCCATCCATATTAAAATAGGGAAAAATTCATCCCCACTTGGTTCTTTCCCCCGCTGGAATTTAAAAAGGGCCAATTGGACAGAATATACTAATACACTAGAACAAACAATAAATAACAACACGACAATCACTCAACTAACCCAATCAATACTAGATACCGCAAAACAAAACATTCCACATACAAAAACTCATCACCCAAATCCAAAAGCTGCTCCCTGGTGGAATTACGATTGTAAGCGAGCAATCACATTTAGA
Source organism: Chirona hameri (assembly GCA_036785665.1). Classification (NCBI taxonomy): domain Eukaryota; kingdom Metazoa; phylum Arthropoda; class Thecostraca; order Balanomorpha; family Balanidae; genus Chirona; species Chirona hameri. Next base: position 11,287 of record JAXIVJ010020175.1, read on the forward strand.
AATACCGCCAGACACCGTTACGAAAAACATAGAACAATGGAAAATTTTTGCACATATAAGAAAGCCAAAGCAAAGTGCCGCCAATTGATTAAAAAAGCAAAAAAAGAATCATGGGAAGAATTTGTTAATACTTTTAATAGGTTCACCCCACTCAGTAGAGTATGGCGAATCATTAAAGCATTTAAAGGAAATCGCCAAACTTTACACAAATCTTTATCAATCAAACACAATAATACTTACGTAACAGATCCGCAAGATGTTGTAGAAATACTAGCCAATCGCTATCTAGAAATAGCCTCAGAAATCCCTAATCCTATACCAAGTTACATACCAGAAGATACACTTATAAACCTAGCCGAGTACAACGAACCCTTCACATTGCAAGAACTTAATCTAGCAATTAATAAAACAGGCAACTCAAGTCCTGGCCCAGACGAAATACATTACCAATTTTTTAAACACATGGGTCCAATCGCCACACAAGCACTACTTGACTCACTAAACCACACTTTCACTACACACGTATACCCCGACACGTGGTTCCACTCACACATCCTTCCTATCCTCAAACAAACAAAGACCCAACACTTAAAGAAAGTTACAGGCCCATCTCCCTCACCAGCTGCGTTCACAAAATCTTTGAAAGAATCATCAAAGCAAGACTGCTTTATTTCATCCAAAAACACAACATCCTTTCCTCAAACCAAGCTGGTTTCCTACCAGGCAGAAGCACAACTGACAACTTGGTCAAATTAACAGCTGACGCGCAATATGCCTTCAGCCGACGGCAATACACAGCAGTAGTTTTTCTCGATTTAAGAAACGCTTACGACACACTTAACATTACGACACTCCAGAACTACTTACACCAAATAAACATACAGGGCCACCTACTCCACTATCTAAATCACTACTTATGCAACAGAACATTTCAGGTAAAACATACAGGTCATCTATCTGACACCAAATTCCCTTCCACCGGCCTAATCCAAGGGTCTGTCCTCAGTCCCCTGCTATTTATTTTAGCGCTCAACTCTACACTCTACACTATCCCCCAACCGGCCAAGATTGCTATATACGCAGACGATATAGCTACCTGGACCTCCCACGTACACTACAACAACGCACTAGCCTCTCTACAAAAAACACTTACACACATCGAAAACAAACTCGCCCCTCTTAACCTACACATCTCACCCGGAAAGTCTAAATGCCTTATATTCGGAAACTTAACACCAGAACACTGCACCCCACTAACAATCAGTAATAACAATGTCCCATTTGTAACGGAAGCCAAATTCCTGGGAATAACTTTCGATAATAAACTTTCTTTCAAACACCATATTGAAGACATCAGCACCAGAGTATCAAAAAGACTTAACATCCTCAAAGCGGTATCGGGAACCCAGTACGGCGGAGACAGAAAAACACTCATGAAACTTTATATCACACTAATACGCCCCATTATGGAATACTCTGCAATTGTCTTTGAAAACGCAACACAAACACACTTAAAGAAACTAGACACTTTACAAAACACCTGCTTGAGAATCATAACCACTGCCCTCAAAACATCTCCCATCACCTCCCTACACGTATACAACGATATCCCTCCTCTACAAGACAGACGAACAGAAGCACTCTTCCGATACTTTTCAAAATTCAACAAATCCCTAGTCACCCATGTCTTCAAGCTATATGGAGGCGGTCACACCCAAAATACAAAAATGCATCCAACAAGCGCCGAACAATCGGAAATAGATTCAAGGCCCACACAGAAACACTCGCCCTACCCCTTATGACACCAACACTTCTACCCCCACCCATCCCATGGTGGAAAATCCCTACGCCTCAAGTAATCCTACTACTTGAAAAACCAAAAACTCTCTACACCCATGCAGAAATACAAGCATCCTTCCAGGAATTCCTACACAATCATCCACACCACACATTAATATACACGGACGGCTCAAAACAAACAACACCAGACAGAACGGGATCAGCAGCAGTACTCCAAACCAACAACAACTTCATAACAATACTAAGAGCACGACTCCCAAACTACTGCTCCATATACACGGCGGAGTTATACGCAATATACGCAGCCTACGCGACAATCAAAGAACAAAACTTAACAAACCCTATCATCATTTCAGACTCCAAATCAGCACTAGTGTCGATAACCCCAAACAAAACACAACAACACCCACTCATAGCACAAATCTTCCAAATCCAGCAATCACTTCCACTAAATCAGATCCCAAACCTCCTATGGATCCCTAGCCACACAGGCATACTAGGAAATGAAAAGGCAGACCTGGAAGCCAAGAAAGCAACCAGTAACACAAACTACATCACTTTGAATCCAACCACAACAGAATACTTCTCCAAAATACGAAAACACATACGTGCCAAACTACAAATACAATGGGATCATACAAATACATCCCTACGAGACATTCACCCAAAATTAGAACCCTGGTGTTCCGCAAATCAAAACTCAAAAAGACAGGAAAAAGCCCTGGCCAGGTTGAGAATTGGACACACACAGCTAACTCATTCATACATCTTTACAAAATCAAGCAAACCGACATGTGAAAACTGCACAAACACCACCCTAACCATAAAACACCTCCTAATTGAATGCCCACAATATAATACACACAGACTACCAATTACACACTACTGCCAGCAAAACCACATCAACGTCAACATGAGATCCATACCGGGAAACGAGCACCCAGAATTAATAAACCTACTGTTTTATTTTCTTACCAATTCAAAACTCCTTGACCAACTGTAGTCGGTGATCAACCAAACCATCAGTCATCGTGACGTCACCATGCGGCCGCGCCACCGCCAAACCAACCAAACCATCGGTGACCGGGACGGCAACGTGCGGCCGCGCCACCGCGGTCCCGCCACCGCCCTCCCGGCTCAATTTTTCCAACTATCTGTGACAATCTGAATTTTATAAGTGTACGCCACGGTATCCATAGATATATATATAT
>JAXIVJ010020176.1:0-10000 GCA_036785665.1 Chirona hameri
CCTCTCCCTCCCCAACGGATTCCCATACATTCATTGTATACACTTTTCGTCTTGTCAGCGTCTTCATTATTTACTTATGATTTAGACAGTCATTTTCACACCACGCAATTTGATTGGTATTATTTGATGACATACTTTTCCATTGACTGTGTTATGCCTTTATTGTGATGTTCTGTTAAAATGATGAACTAAGCGTTAACTCGCCATGGGCGTCCCGATACCCGTTTGTCACGTTTGTCACGTTTGTCATGGTTTCAGACACGTTTAGTCTTGACGCATCGCTGGATACCGTTGTTGCAATGTGTTATCTGGTTCTGTTGGTGGTTTATCTTCCCTTAGCCACTGTCCGTGCCGCACTAATTCAATGTCGAACTGCGACTGCCGGTCGGCCACTGTTGGTTCTGCGCGGCGGCCAGGCAGACCTGTCTATGTGTACCGCGGGCCGGAGAGCTGTGTCGCTCCCCGCTGACCCGGAGAGCTGTGTCGCTCCCCCGCTGACCGGTGTGTGCGCCACCGTCCGTCTCCGCAGCGCTGCCTCCCCTGCCGCCGCGCACGGACCGGGTGTCGGCGGTGCAGGCGCCGCGCGCCTCTCAGGCGCACGCCGTCACTCTGGCTCCGGACGGGAGCGTGTCAGGTGCTGTCACACACACAGTGGTGTCGTCCTGTCCGTCCGTGTGCCGTGCCCGGGTGTCGTGGCCGCCAACTAACCACTGCACCACTGGCCGGGGAGCCGGCTCAGCCCGGGCCGGGTCTGGCTGCCTTCGTCCGTGTGCCGTTCTTGCGACGACGTCCGGCTTCAGACGTCGCCTGATCTGAGACTACAGGAGACTTGGGATGTGCCGTGTGCGCGTCCTGGGCGTGCGTCATGTCTGTCTGCTAACTGCTAAGTTTTCTGTTCACTAACTGCAAGAGTGCAGTGTGTCAGCTTGCGGCGTCCGTCCTGCCTGGCGTGTCCGTCATGAGTAATCACTAACTCCGGGAGCCGCCTTTGGTTGTGTTCTAACTCCGAGTGGCTTGCATTGTGGGTTGATTGACTGCTGCGGATTGTGTGATCATTAACACCCAGAGGGAAGTTGAGTGTTGATGCGTGTTCACGGCTGTTCGCGTTAACAACAGAGTTCAGAAGAGTACCGCATAGTGGCTGGACTGGGATGTCGTCTGCCGGCCTGGTTTGTACCAGGCGCTGCACCTGCTGTACCCCCACTGACGGTGTCGGCAGCAGCTGTACCCCCACTGACGGTGTCGGCAGCAGCTGTACCCCCACTGACGGTGTCGGCAGCAGCTGTATCCCACTGACGGTGTCGGGTCGGCCGCAGAGGTGGAGCCGGGGTCGCCCTCGGTCCCCCGCCAGCCCTGGCCAGCCGCTCCGCTCGCCGTCCAGCCCGGCCAGTCCTGCGAGTCCGGCCAGCCCGGCCAGCCCGGCCAGCCCGGGGGTCGCCCGGCAGCGGTGGTCATTTCCCCATGCCTCCGGCCGAGAACCACGGGTGAAGCCGGTGCCGCCGGTGAGGGCGCCGACCGCCCCGGCCGCGGCCCCGGTGCCGGCGGCGCGGGCAGCTGCTCCCCGTAAGTTGCGGCCGAGTCGGCACGCCCGGCGTCGTGTCCGCCTGCTGCTTCTGTCGCTTGGCTTGGGTGTCGGGAGAGCTCTGGTGTCCGCTGCGGTCGTCCTGTCCCGTGCTCTGGTGGTCCGTGGAGGCGGGACGTCAGGAGTCGTCTCGTCCCGGAGCGACATGGTCGGTCCTTGCAAAGCTTCAGTGTCGGGTGGCAGTTGTCCGGGGCGGCGGTCAGCTGAAACCGGGCAGTCTGCGCCCGCCTCCTGTCCCGCTGCTGTACATATGGGGATCGCCTGGTGCGGTGTCCGGTGGGCCAGCGGAGCGCTCCTACAGATAATGTCAACGGCTATGTGTCTTCTCTGCCGTCTGCCAGCTTAATCTCGATACTCGGCGTTCTCGCAGTTTTCGTCGTAATCAACTTCATACTTTATATCAGCAGAGGTCTGCAGAGAGCATCCACGCGAGACAAATTAACTGAATAATCCGCTTTTACATCATACAACTGTACAGTTTATCATATGTATACAAACTTTGCGCCTTTCGGCGTATTATAGTCGATCTAAGGGCGCTTCAGGGTCGTGCTATACTGCTTATAGTTTCACGACTAGATTAATCGCTTGTTTGTGCCGTCCGCTTCAAATAGTGATAGGCTTTAATCTTGATGTACATATTGTTCAGTACCATTTGCTTCGCTTTCTACCATATCGCCTCTCGGCCATTTCACATAAAAGCCGCTTAAGTCGAACGTAGTCCCGTACTCTTTCTCTATGCGTCCCCTTTCGAGTTATGCACCAGTTCGATCTTGGCTAATTTATTGATTCAATTTGGAGTGAGAAGTGGCTAAATATTCACATCTCTGCATCACCATGTAGGGGAGCCGGCTGTCCAGAGACTCTGCTGTCCAGAGGCTGTTCACTGAGCTGTCCAGAGGCTGTTCACTGAGCTGTCCAGAGACCAGAGGCTGTCCAGAGGCTGTTCACTGGGGCTGTCCAGAGACTCGGCTGTCCAGAGACTCTGCTGTCCAGAGGCTGTTCACTGAGCTGTCCAGAGACTCTGCTGTCCACCAGAGGCTGTTCACTGGGCTGTCCAGAGACTGCTGTCCAGAGGCCTGTTCACTGAGCTGTCCAGAGACTCTGCCTGTCCAGAGGCTGTTCACTGAGCTGTCCAGAGACTCGGGCTGTCCAGAGGCTGTTCACTGAGCTGTCCAGAGGACTCTGGCTGTCCAGAGGCTGTTCACTGAGCTGTCCAGAGACTCTGCTGTCCAGAGGCTGTTCAACTCGGCTGTCCAGAGGCTGTTCACTGAGCTTTCCAGAGACTCTGCTGTCCAGAGGCTGTTCACTGAGCTCGTCCAGAGACTCGGGCTGTCCAGAGGCTGTTCACTGAGCTGTCCAGAGACTCTGCTGTCCAGAGGCTGTTCACTGAGCTGTCCAGAGACTCGGCTGTCCAGAGGCTGTTCACTGAGCTGTCCAGAGGCTGTTCACTGAGCTGTCCCAGAGACTCTGCTGTCCAGAGGCTGTTCACTGAGCTGTCCAGAGGCTGTTCACTGAGCTGTCCAGAGGACTCGGCTGTCCAGAGGCTGTTCACTGAGCTGTCCAGAGACTCGGCTGTCCAGAGGCTGTTCACTGAGCTGTCCAGAGACTCTGCTGTCCAGAGGCTGTTCACTGAGCTGTCCAGAGACTCTGCTGTCCAGAGGCTGTTCACTGAGCTGTCCAGAGACTCTGCTGTCCAGAGGCTCGTTCACTGAGCTGTCCAGAGGCTGTTCACTGAGCTGTCCAGAGGGCTGTTCACTGAGCTGTCCAGAGACTCTGCTGTCCAGAGGCTGTTCACTAAGCTGTCCAGAGACTCGGCTGTCCAGAGGCTGTTCACTGAGCTGTCCAGAGACTCTGCTGTCCAGAGGCTGTTCACTGAGCTGTCCAGAGACTCGGCTGTCCAGTGGCTGTTCACTGAGCTGTCCCAGAGACTCTGCTGTCCAGAGGCTGTTCACTGAGCTGTCCAGAGACTCTGCTGTCCAGAGGCTGTTCACTGAGCTGTCCAGAGACTCTGCTGTCCTAGAGGCTGTTCACTGGGACTGTCCAGAGGCTGTTCACTGAGCTGTCCTGAGACTGTACCTCACGTCTCGATGCGTGTCTTGGGTACCTGCGGACGCAGCATATGTCGGGACTTGTCTGCGACCCATTCTGTTACGAATATGTCGCTCCCCGCTCAGCGGTGGGTACTGGCGCCACGGGTGTCTCGCTGATTCTGTTGCCTACGCTCCACACTGACGAAACGCCTAGCAGCCACGCAGTCTGCTCAGCACTGACAACGGAAACTGGAGCCCGGCCTGTGCTGTGTGGGTCACTGCATACACAGAGAGCGAGCCGATTCTCAGTCTGTACACACAGAGCCGCCTGTGATTTACACTGTACACACGGGCAGAGGGAAAAAACTGCGCCTGCTGACTGACCTGTGTGCCCCGTGCTGCCCGTACAGGTGACCTGACGGCCAACGGAGACGAGACCGACACCGGCCACATGTCGACCGTGTCGCACACTGACCAGGAGGTAGGTCACCACCACCGATACCGGACACATGTCGACCGTGTCACACACCGACCAGGAGGTAGGTCACCACCACCGACCCCGGGCTCATGTCCGACCGTGTCCGACCAGGAGGTAGGTCACCACCACCGACACCGGGGCACCATGTCGACCGTGTCACACACCGACCAGGAGGTAGGTCACCACCACCGACACCGGGCTCATGTCGACCGTGTCCGAACAGTAGGTAGGTCACCCACCCACCAGACACCGGGCACATGTCGACCGTGTCACACACCGACCAGGAGGTAGGTCACCACCACCGACACCGGGCTCATGTCGACCGTGTCCGACCAGGGAGGTAGTGTCACCACCAACCGACACCGGGGACATGTCGACCGTGTCACACACCGACCAGGAGGTAGGTCACCACCACCGACACCGGGCTCGTGTCGACCGTGTCCGACCAGGAGGTAGGTCACCACCCACTGACACCGGCCACATGTCGGACCGTGTCACACACCGACCAGGAGGTAAGGTCACCACCACCGACACGCGCCACATGTCGACCGTGTCACACACCGACCAGGAGGTAGGGTCACACCACCGGACACCGGGCACATGTCGACCGTGTCACACACCGACCAGGAGGGTAGGTCACCACCACCGACACCGGCCACATGTCGACCGTGTCACACACCGACCAGGAGGTAGGTCACCACCACCGACACCGGCCACATGTCGACCGTGTCACACACCGACCAAGGAGGTAGGTCACCACCACCGACACCGGCTCATGTCGACCGTGTCTGACAGGAGGTAGGTCACCACCACCGACCACCGGGCACATGTCGACCGTGTCTGACCAGGAGGTAGGTCACCACCACCGACACCGGGCACGTGTCGACCGTGTCACACACCGACCAGGTCCAGGAGGTAGGTCACCAGACATACAATTACTATCTAAGCTGATCAAAGTGACCCAAGTCATATCCGTATAACTTCCTAATAAGCGGCTCCTCTACACCATACACCATTCTAACTGAGGCTGCTACTGTTTGTTGAGACCCAATTTCTGATATCATTGTTTTTTTTCCTGTTGTAACCAGAATGTTTCAAGTCATGCAGCATGTAAACATTCACGAAGCTCATGGTAAACCATATCATTATACAGGACATATCTACGAGCGAAGCGTCCAAGAAGGATAAGAAGAAGAAGAAGGACCTGGAGGTCGCCCAGCTTCCTGAAGAAGAAGAAGGATAAGAAGAAGGACAAGAAGGAAGAGGCGTCCAAGTAAACGAGCGGCAGATATTATTGAGGTGCGTATTTACCGATTTTGTTAAGCGTTTCGTGCTGCATCTTTTCCAAGCAGTGCATCCATTAATTTGAGTCGATGTTAAGATATGCTATTCCAATGCTCTCTGTTCAGTTAGTTTTAGAGGCAAACAGCGCCTGTTCCGTGGATGAGTTGGTGGATCGTGGTCACTGTGCGCGTCGTAATGCTGACGGTGTTTGCCCTGTGACGACCTATGTCCTACTGACGCCCCTGTTCCCCAGCCACCTGCCGGAGAGAGAGGGAGCAGCGCGTCGGCGGCCCGCCGTGCGTCGCGACAGGTGCTGCGCTGCCACTGCCGCCGCGACACGCGCGGAGAGACACCTAGGAGACGTGTGCGAGCGTTGTGAGAGACGAGAGCTGAGCGAGCAGACTGCCGGGCCTGGCTTGTTTGCTCTCCGTGGACGCAGCAGCTCGCCGAGCCGGCCGCCTCTGGCCGCTCCGCTGTGAGAGGAGAGGAAGAGAGATAGAGAGAGGGAGCGAGTCGGCACGTGTGACTGCGAGAGATAGCGAGAGGAGCAGCCGCTTCCGCACGACGCCTGTCGAGACTCTATTTAGCTAGCGCTGGCTCTGCCGGCGGCGAGGGAGCAGCGCGGCGGCCCGGATGGCCTGCCGCCCCCGCCCTCGCCCCCGCCGCCGCAGCCGGGCTGAACTCGCGCCAGAGCTATATTACTACGCATGTTTTAAAAATTGAATGACCGCTTGTGTGCTTGTGTTCATCGGGACGCCGCCTGTCGATCAGAGCTGAATCAGTGATTGTTAGCCGTGCGCGTGCGCGGCGCAGGCGCTGGCGTCGGTCTCGGTGTGTGTCGCTTGAGGCGCGTGTCACGTGTCGCGCCCGCTGCTGTTATATGTTATAACGCGGCCACCTCTCACGCCTCCTCCTGCACGCGGTGTCCGACGTGAGAGAGAGGAGAGAGAGAGAGAAGAGAGGGCGCCGACCGGCCTGCGGCGCGGCTGTACCCCGCATCGCCGCGCAGCGAGGGCGCCGGAGACACCGCCGCGCCGCCCCGCCCCGCCTCAGACCGGATCGAGCCGACCGCGCCCGCCGTGAGGCCGCGTATTCGCGCCCGAGGGCGGCCTGCGGGCCCGCCCCGCCCCACGCCCCCCCCGCACTGCCGGCCGCTGGCGACGAACTGCGATGGTCCAATCGTGCTGCTTCTCGGAGATTTACGTTACGTTCGTCTGGAACTTGGTTGCTACGGATGCAGCTATGTAAAAATAGAGAGACACTTACGTTGTAGGACGATTCATGTTTACTCGCTCGCGCTCTTTGTACACAGGCAGCCATTTTATCTGCGAGGTACCCTGCAGTGTGAATACAGTTTGATCTTCTGGTGACGTCGCTGTTTGGAGGGAGAGCTGCGGGATGTGGGCGTGTACCGGGCACGGTCGGACGGACACCGCGTGCATCACTGCGGAACCAGAGCAGGCACAACTGGGAATACCTGGAGTCACGGATGGGGTATTCAGTTGTAGTTGACACTGCCGACCGACTGTGTATTTGGTTTTACCAGTCCTCCCTGTAGCTCAGGCGGTAGAGCGCTGGCTTCAGACCTCACCCGCTGTGGCAGGCCGGGTTCAAGTCTGCTTCGGCGCTCGCTAATGGCCCCCGACAGGGATGGCCTGCTGCCGGTGCCAGTGGTCACGTCAGAGTTCAGGTGACCTCAGGAGGGTGACGTCAGAGGGTGGGAGGGTGACGTCAGAGGGCGGGGTGGGTGACGTCAGAGGACGGGGCGGACGGTGTCTACTGTCCTGGTATGTTTGGATAACGTCAAACTTTCGCCTCTGTTCTGCCGGTTACCAGGAACTGCGCGGTTGGATGGCGGGTCGGGGCTGTGCAACAGGCTGCCTAGCGCGCGACCTCGAAAATCCATCTATTCAAAATATTCGGACTAAACTTTTAAAAAAACTTTATCTGATTGACAGGTATTGATCGTTCGATTATAATTTTTAGACATCTATAAATTCGACCATAAATTTAAAAGAAACGTTATCTTCGCGATCAGCGCGTTGAAAACATTCCTACTTTATTTGGAGATGATCGCAACTCGTCGATTAATTCGTACACAAGTATACGTGGCTATCTTGTCGGACATCTGACTGCGGGTTTGTTTTTGCCTGCAGTGCGTCCGGCCGAGGGGTGAACGGGCGTAGGATGGCGCCGGACGGTGGCGTAGGATGGCGTCGGGTCCGGAGCGGGTCCGACCGGTGGCGGCACCCGGTAGTAGTCTGGTCTCTCACGTGAGGCGGCGTCACGTCTGTGGACACGGTCCGACGCAGCACGCACGCCGGGGGGCGGCAGATGATAGCTGAGGCTGGTGAGCGGAGAGCTCGTCTGCACGCTCTGTGCTGATCTCTGCAGGTGGTGAGGTGAGGTACGGCGCGATGCGACGTCACCTGCTGCTGCGGCCTGCAGAACTGTAGCTATGTCCGTCCGTCCGCAGGTGCTGCGACGGCTGTGTACAACGGTATAAACATGTGCTCGATTCCACGGGGCTCTCTATTGTGTACCCGCGCCTGGGTTACTGCTGGGTCCCAGTCCGTCCCGCGGTACACAACGTGCTCCGGTCCCAAGTGACTGTATTTACTGCGCGCACACACACAGGTCCGCCGTCGGTCACTGTCCAACTCCCTCTCCCGCGCGCGGGCCGATCGGGTTGACGGCGGCTGGATACCCGCGCGCCATCTCGGCCAGCTCACCAACTCCCAGCTACATAGGGTCCGCTAGGGGAACTCCGTGAGGAGACAGACAGGGTACACCGGTCTGACGACACCACACTCTCAATGTAAACATTAACACTAAACATGGAACCGGGTGCGCCTTGATCCAGCATTAGTTTGTCGTTTTGTATTGCCACCGTTTGTATACACCGTGCGGCGTGCGACCGTGAAAAAGCAGCACCCCCGTCGATGGCTTGTGCAATAAATATTCAACTGAATAATCCACCTTCATACACGGCTCAAGAAAACATTGCGTGTTATTCCTCCAAATACACTACCCTAGATATTTGCATACGTCAGTTCAATCGGCCACACAATCGGAGCGTACCGTAGCTATACGCGTGCACCATTGAAGCATTGCCATACCACATTAAACACCAAAATAAAACACCCTGTGATGTCAAGTTTGCAAGACGATAATTGCCACCCCACTAAAATATAACATTGTGTATTAAAACAGTTGATCACAGCACAGTTTGTGGATTTGTTGGCGCGGGAGGTCAGCCACAGCTGCCCGTTCTGCATCTGCTGCCGCCTGCTCTACCCTGTGCCCTCACCGGCTCGAGCGCCAGCCGCTCACGAACTCGTCCATGTATCTGACAAAGTGTTCCGGGTAGCCGCGCAGGGGTCGCACGGGGAAGTCCCGCCGCTTCTTCATCTTATCCAGCCGCTCCTTCAGTGAGTCCAGGTCCTCGAGGAGCGGCAGCACGCGCTGTTCCAGCCACTCCAGTACCAGGTTCCGGTCGTAGATGGCGCTGAGCGCGCGGTACAGCGGCGACAGCAGGCCGGCGGCAATCTGCCGGTGTCGGCGCACCAACGGCAGCTCCTCCCGGATCTTCAGCACACTGGTGAAGTTATGCCGGCCGGCGTAGCGGCCCAGCCAGGCCGACTGCTGGCCCGTCTCGAACTTGTCCAGGTAGTCGCGCACGGTGACGGCCGTGTCGTTGTAGCGCCGCATCATCATGTAGACACGCTGGCCGGGGAAGCGGCACCGCTCCATCGCACTGTAGAGGTACGGCCAGCGGAGGCGCACCAGCGGCACCGGCGACGCGCAGCCCAGCGCCCGCTGCGCCGTCTTCGCCGCCGCGTCATCCAGCGCGCCGCGCCGCACCGCCGCCAGGCTGAAGGCCAGGCTGGGCACGGCCGCGGCCAGCAGCTCCGGCAGCGTGGCGAAGTGGTCGTACCGACTCCAGCCGGTGAGCACCAGGCCGCGCGAGCCGCCCTTCAGCCGGCCGTCCTCCTCGGCCAGCAGTTCGGTCCAGTCCAGGTTGTTCTGCACATGCCGGTCAATCGGTGGGGAGAACAGAGCCGAGCCGAAGCCACCCTTGTACGCGCCGGCGCCCCAGACGTACGGGTAGACGTGCTCGGCATGCCGCCACACCACCGGAGCCACGTATTTGCGCACATTGGGCGTGTACCACCAGAGCATGGGCTCCACCAGCCCCTGGTCGAGGCCGTACTGGCGCAGTCGGCTGGTGGCCGCGTTGCGCAGCATGTCCTCCCACAGCACGGCGGTGGCGTTGTAGCGGCTGCGGACGTAGCGCGCCGTCCGGGCGATGTGACTCAGCAGGAGCTCATCACGCCGCCGCCGCCGACACAGGTCACACCGGCCCAGCACAAACACCTCGTCAGAGCCAATGTGCACCCTCTCGGCGGCCGGGTGCGCCGTCATCACCTGGTCCAGCATCAGCTCCACCAGCTGCGCGCTGCCGTTGCGGGACGGACACAGTGCCTGCGGCGAGCTCGGGTCCTCCCGCAGGTGCGCGAACTGCGGCAGCTTCAGCACGAACTCCACGTGGCCGAAGGTCTGCACCAGCGGCATCACGGTCAGGTTGTGCGCCCGCGCGGTGCCCATGATCTCCCGCACCTGCTC
>JAXIVJ010020177.1:0-14259 GCA_036785665.1 Chirona hameri
ATATATATATATATATATATATATATATATATATATATATATATATATATATATATATATATATATATATATATATATATATATATATATATATAATATTATATATATATATATATATATATATATATATATATATATATATATATATATATATAAATATATATATATATATATATATATATATATATATATATATATATATATATATATATATATATATATATATATATATATATATATATCAGGAACGGCTGGGCCGATTGTGTTCAAATTTTGTGCGTGGTTAGGGACCTCTCAGCCGCCACTTCGTATTGTATTGTATTGTATTGTATTGCATTGTATTGTATTACGATCGTGGGGGTTATCCACAATAAGTCGTGGCTATTACCGCCCCGAGTCAAACGGTACAGGAATAGAAATATGCAGGTCCAAAACACGAGACATATGCCACAAACACACACACATACACACACGCAAACACATTCAGCGACGTCCTGTATCGCTAGCGGTTGTCAGATGTGCCTCCACAGCACGAACAAAGCATCTCTGTGTCATTTCGGTGACACCGGCAGGCAGTGCGTTGTACAACGCTGGAGCATGATAGGCAAATCGTCGTTTCCCAGCCTCGGTTCTCGGTCTGGGGAGACGCAGGAGTCTGTCCTGCCGGGTGGTCCTCTCTCGTGCGTCACGACACCGGACAAACAAGCTCGCGAGCGAATCAGGCGCGCCCTGCCGCAGTACATTGTGGGTCAAGGCAAGCGTGCGAGCCTCTGCCATCTGTCGGGGCGCCATCCAGTGGAGTTTCTCACGCAGATCAGCCACATGATCGAATTTACGTCGTCCAAAGATGATTCTGGCAGCAAAGTTCAATATCTTTTGAATCCTGTCGAAATTTTTCTGGGTGCCATTCCCATAGACTGTAAGGCAGTAGCTGATCCGCGCGAGGACCAACGCTGTTACAAGAATTTTGATGACGCCGTCGGGAAGATAATGACGGCAATGAGATAGGCCGATCAGCACGCCCATGCATTTCCGGCTCAGCTCGGACACGTGTGGATCCCAGGACAGGGCGCTGTCAAAGACGACTCCCAGGTTCCTCACCTCCGTTCGCGGCTGCAAGACTACGTCGCAGAAGCTTACTTTAATATCTGGGAGAGAGCGTAAATTCTGGCGGCTGCCAAAAATGATGAGTTGAGTTTTGTTTGCGTTAACCTTGAGAGCATGCGAGCGGAACCAACTGCTCAGCGAAGCCAGCGAACCTTCCATGCGCGAGGTGATTCCCCTGAGGTCATCTTTCGGCCCGCTCACCAACACCTGGGTATCATCGGCGTATTGGAAGACAAGTGCTCCCTCTGAGTACAATGACATGTCATTTGAGAAAATTGTGAACAGAAGTGGGCCTAATGAAGAGCTTTGAAATACACCCATGTTGTTGGCGAGCGGCCGCGACAGCACCCCGCAACCGGACCCATCGGTCAGTGACACACTCTGGGTGTGTCCCTGAAGATAGGCGGCGAACCAGGAGGCTTCAATGCCGTACAAACACAGTTTTTGAAGAAGAATTTTGTGGTCAATGACGTCAAAACATTTGCTCAAATCAATTAGGCACAGCATTGAAATCTCCCCCCTATCGGTGGCGGCCAGGATTTGGTCAGAAACAGACAAAAGCGCGGTTTCAGTGGAATGACGGGGTCGGAAACCGTGCTGAGTGGATGAGAGAAGGTGGTTGCAGGTAAGGTAGTGGTAGAGCTGCCGATGGACGACGCGCTCGACTATTTTGGTGATGACTGGGACGAGGGATATTGGGCGGAAGTTTGAAGGGTCGGATGGGTCTCCGGATTTATGGATGGGTTTGACTATGGAGTGTTTCCAATGATCTGGGATGTCGGGCCGTGTCAGACAGGAGTTGATAATGTGGAGGATGACGTCACCGATAGCTGGGAAACCGGCCTTCAGCATGCGGATGCACACACCGTCAGCGCCGCAGGCAGCCGAGTTCCGCATGCTGAAGACCGTGTGTCCGAGCATCTCCCGAGTCACGGGAGAGAGCGCGAACGAGCAGGCCCCTACACGGGGGAGACGCGTCTCAACAACAGGGACCGGTCCCCGCGCCCCGATCTACGCAGCCACCCGGGGACCCACAGAGACGAAAAACTCGTTAAGTTGATCCGCCGTCGCGTCTGGCCGGACTGACCTCCCGTCCCTCTTCCCCGAGATCACCGTCCTTATACAGTGCCACACTCTTGCCGGACCACGCTCGCCGATCTCCCTCTGTATATCACGACGCCGGTCGCTACGCACAGCGGAGCGGACAGCTCGGTTTACATTTTTGTACTCGGCGGAGTCACGACCAGAGTGCGCCAGCGCTGCCCGACGGCGGGCCATGAGGTCACGGGTGGCCGCGGAGACCGGAGGCGCGGTGGGGTTTCGAATGGTCAGCTTTCTCAGTGGGGCATGGGCGTCAACAATCGGTAAGAAACGAGTCAAAAATACGGTCCACTGCTCACCCACGGTCGGCGCAATAAAAACATCCCCCAGTCTACACAACAAAGGTCATGGTTAAAAGCAGCTAAGTCAACGCGTTTCAAGTTGCGAGAAGAGATGACAGTTGGCTTCACACGAGGCTTTGGAACATTTACACGCACGCTTACGAATTTGTGAGGCCTAAAATGGCAGTGCAGAACGTTTACATTTCGTACGATGTCTCGATTATTAACAATACACACGTCTAACAGAGAGCCAGAAGTAAAAGTGGGCAACGTCACAAGCTGGTCGAGAGAGTGATCAGTTAAAAATTCCGCAAGCCGCCGTCGCGCAGGATCACAGCAGTCCTTAAACCAATCACAGTTAAGATCGCCACAGATGACTAGAGGGGTTCTAGGGAAGTCAATCAGTACTCGCTGAAGCTGGGTCTCTAGGTCGGTAAAGTCGTCCTGCAGGGCAGCCACTGTGTACCGGGGTGGCCGGTACAGGGAGCCGATGACGAGCTGTCGTCCCCGATCGAGCTTCAGCAGCGCCCACTGCGACTCCAGCCTGCTGGCGGGGCTCCCGGAGCCCGGAATGCTCAGTGCAGAGGAAGTGATCCCGGTCTTCGTGAGGATGGCGACACCGCCATAGCCTCGCCCATCGGGGCGGTCCACCCGGTTGATGGCGTAACCTGGGAGCACGACAAGGCGACTGGGCGTGGTAGGTCGCAGCCACGTCTCCGACAAGAGCATGACGTCAAAGTCATGACGCTGCAGCTCGTCAGTGAGCTCCAGCAGCTTAGGCTTCAGGCTTTGGATGTTGAGAGCGCCAACATGTAGGCCGCCGTCTGGGATACTCCGCCCGCCGCCGCGCCCTCTCCGTCCGCGCGCACCGCGCCGCTGGGGCCTCCTCCCGCTGCCTCGCGGCCGCCGTGACCCAGTGCGGTCGCCGGCCGGGAGAGAGTGGCCCGGCCGGCCCGCCGGGTCGAGCGGCGCCTTTCCCACAAGTCAGGGGTGGGGTGCTTCTGCACGTGCGCACGTGCACACCCTTTTTGTATCTCAGAAACTACTTGCCTGATCGAGTTGAAATTCACCATACATTTTCTTCGCGCTCGCTCATTCATCGCCAACTTTGGCGTCTTACTGGTAAGCAGGATTTGCCCATTCACCGGGTGACGGGGTATAATAGCAAAACTTCTCTTAAAAGAAAGATCGTTTAATTTTATCGACCATTTTTTCACCTTGCCTAGCCGATTTCCTACGTCGTAAAGGGTGAACGTTCACTGCCACAAGTCATCGTTGACCGCTGCAATTCTATCGCCATGCGGTTTCTCCGCGCGGAGGCGTCCCTCACATCATAGCGCAATCGGTAAGGTGCACAGAACTTCAAAGCTGGAGATCCCTGTTCGAATCTCTCGAGTGTCGGGAAATAAAATTGTCCGCAGCTATACCTACCTATGTACCAGTAAGGCGCCGTAGTTGACGATGAACGAGCGAGCGCGAACGAAATGTATGGTGAAATTCAACTCGATCGGGCAAGTAGTTTCTTAGATACAAAAAGGGTGAGCACGTGCGCACGTGCAGAGACACCCCACTTGTGGGAAAGTGGCGGCTGAGAGGTCCTTAACCACACACCAAATTTAACACAATCGGCTCAGCCGTTCCTGAGATATATAATAGGGCTGTGCACGTGCGCACGTGTAGTTGCACCCCACCCCTGACTTGTGGGAAACTGGGGGCTGAGAGGTCCCAACCACACACCAAATTTAACACAATCGGCTCAGCCGCTCCTGAGATATAGAATAGGGGTGTGAACGTGCGCACATGCAGTCACCCATCCCTCATTTGTAGGAAAGTGGCGGCTGAGGGGTCCCTAACCACATACCAAATTTGCACATAATCTGCCCAGCCGTTGCGGAGTTTTTGCGATAAAACACTGTTCAACACCCCTCACGCGGCACGCGCAGTGGTAATCACCCACATGAGTCGGTACCGGTCTCAACTATGGTAGGTTGGATGAGGCTGCTCAGCAAAGAAGCCCGCTTGTCAATCGGACGTGCGGTTGCAGATATACACTCACAAAAAATCAACACCCGCGCAGGGAGTCAACACACCTAGCCCGTGTGATGCCCACACAACCTAAAATACGTCGCCTGGATGGTGTTTTGTTTAGCACTCAGAGAGGTGTACCGGAACAACCGTGATCGCCGCTGCATGGGGTGTATAGGTTTAACGGAACACCCTTGATAACCGCTGCATGGGGTGTCGAGGTGTCGCAATACTCATGCGGGGGTGTTGATTGACGCCTCAGCCGGGCGTATTGCGGGAGTTCGTTTACCACTGAGAGAGGCGTAATGTCACCGCTGCATGGGGTGTCGAGGTGTCGCAATACTCATGCGGGGGGTGTCGATTGACGCCTCAGCCGGGCGTATCGCGGGAGTTCGTTTACCACTGGGAGAGGTGTAACGGTCGCCGCTGCTTGGGGTGTCGCGACGCCGACGCATAGCGGGCGGCGGCCGCCGCCGGGCGCCGGCTCAGAGACGTGTCGCAACTCGCAAGACTCATGCCAATCTGAGCACTCTCACCTGACTCTGACCACTCGCGCCAACCTTCCCGATCCGAGCAACTAATAATAGCTACATTTTCGTGCAAAACCAATGTATTAACAAAAAACATGAATTATGATAAACAGATCAATGTATCAGCATCAACAACATCACAAATCATCATCATCAAACATACTCATACATAATCATAGTAACTAAGGATCAACAGTCAGCTACATATATTAATATGTTTTTAGAAGCTTTATTTCTCCGGTCGGTGCAGCTCCAACCGCGGATACGCCATACTTTGTTGTGACGGGAGGGCATGAAACATGCCCTCCCGTCACAAATGCCATGATACCCAATGTTTCTCGATCACAAATTCACAACTAGCTGCATTTCTAAGATCAAAAGAACGCACCAATTGCACACTCCCAAATCACAATTAGGTACTTATAACTCCAAACACGATGCACGAATGACAGCCTTTCGCAACTCAACGGTAACTGACAACGGTCGACGCACGCACTCGCACAAACCGCCGCGGCCAAGGTCACTGCTCTACTGCCGCCGCCGCCGGCCGGCCACCGCCAGCTGGCATGCGTTTGAAAAGTGTGCACGCGCAGCTAGCGGCCGCCTGCTCAGGCCGCCACATATCAGCGGGGTGTAAATCGGGGGTGTCGATGAGTACCTGAGATGGCGGTGAGCGACACATGACGCAGGTGCATTGAACATCAACACAGCGGACAGGTGTCCGTGAAGACCTGAACTGTGGGTATTGAACACACGGTGCGATGGTGGTCGGCACTGACACACCACGCAGGTGTCTGCCATGAGTGTGGATAGCAAAGCCTCAACAATTACACCCCATGCATGAGTAAATTTCCAAATTAACCCCCGTGGTAGGAGTTAACACCCGGGTCGTGTGTAGCGATTTTGTGAGTGTATGAGCTTCTCAAAAGCGTCGCCACTGGCCGGGCCGGGTTGGGCCGGGTTGGGTCGGGTTGGGCCGCTCATATTTATATTTTTTCCATACACCACGGAAGGACGAGCGCGCTCGCTCGTAATAAACTAAACCATTACCCAACAACCTCGGCATTGTAACAACCTCACCAAGAAAATAACATCAACCGCAAAACAACGTCAACTATTAATGCAGTTTCTGAAATTCAGAACCTGTGACCCACAGGAATTACAAGTTTGTAATTACAAATATGTCATCACTTCCGTCAACCTTCGATAAATAGAACATGTGTAATTGCAAACATTTCTACAAACAATATCTTCGTAAAATAGTTTGTAACTAGTAAATTGAGATGTATTGCCATGAAGTTTTGTGAAATCAAAATTTCAAACATGTGTAAAAATGATTTTGAATAACCAGTAAGGCACCGTAGTTGGCGATGAACGAGCGAACACGAAGGACATCTATGGTGAATTTCAACTCGATCGGGCAAGTGCACTCACAAAAAATCAACACCTGCGCAGGGTGTCAACACCCCTAGCCCGTGTGATGCCCACACAACCTAAAATACGTCGCCGGGAAGGTGTTTTGTTTAGCACTCAGGGAGGTGTACCGGAACAACCGTGATCGCCGCTGCATGGGGTGTATAGGTTTAATAGAACACCCTTGATAACCGCTGCATGGGGTGTCGAGGTGTCGCAATACGCATGCGTGGGGTGTTGATTGACGCCTCAGCCGGGCGTATTGCGGGAGTTCGTTTACCATTGGGAGAGGAGTAACGTCACCGCTGCATGGGGTGTCGAGGTGTCGCAATACGCATGCGTGGGGTGTCGATTGACGCCTCAGCCGGGCGAATTGTGGGAGTTCGTTTACCACTGGGAGAGGTGTGACGGTTGCCGCTGCATGGGGTGTCGTGACGCAGACGCATGGCGGGCGGCGGCCGCCGCCGGGCGCCGGCTCAGAGACGTGTCGCAACTCGCAAGACTCATGCCAATCTGAGCACTTTTGACCTGACTGGCCGCGCCAACCTTCCCAATATGAGCAACTAAAAATTAGTACATTTCAGTGCAAACCCATTGTATTAACAAAACCGTTAATTATTGTAAACAGGTATCAACACCAGCATCACAAATCAGCATCATCAAGCATACTCATAAATAATCATAGTTACTATGGATCAACAGTCAGCTACGTATATTCATATGTTTATAGAAGCTTGGTCGGTGCAGCTCCGACCGGATAAGCAATACAATTGGTTGTGATGGGAGGGCATGAAACATATAGACGCTATCATACCTAATGTTAATAGATCACAAATTCACATCTAAGTATATTTCTAAGATCAAAAGAACGCATGAAAGAACGCACTCACATCTCACAATTAGGTACTTATAACTCCGATCACGACAGCACGATTGACAGCCTTTCGCAACTCAACGGCAACTTGAACACTGACAACGGTCGACGCACGCACATTGCACAACCCGCCGCCGCCAAGGTCACTGCTCTACTGACCCGGCGCGGCGGCGCGGCCGGCTGGCGGTGATGTGCGCGCGCAGCCACGCCGCGCCGTCGTCTGCGTGCGTCTGCGTCACGACACCCCAAGCAGCGGCGACCGTCACACCTCTCCCAGTGGTGAACGAACTCCTGAAATACGCCAGGCTGAGGCGTCAATCGGCTCCCCCCGCATGAGTATTGCCACACCTCGACACCCCATGCAGCGGTGACGAACACACAATGCGATGGTGGTCGGCACTAACACACCACGCAGGTGTCTGACATGGGTGTAGATAGCGAAGCATCAACAATGACACCCCATGCATGAGTAAATTTCCAAATTAACCCCTGTTGCAGGAGTTGACACCCGGGTCGTGTGTAGCGATTTTGTGAGTGTGGTTTCTGAGATACAACAAAGGGAGCGCACGTTCGCGCGAGCAGAGGCACCCCATCCCTGACTTGTGGGAAAGAGGCGGCTGAGAGCTGAGAGGTACCTAACCACACACCAAATTTGAACACAATCGGCTCAGCCGTTCCAGAGATATATAATAGGGGTGTGCACGTGCGCACGTGCAGAGGCACCCCACCCCTGAGTTTTAGGAACGCAGCGGGTGAGAGGTCCCCAACCACACACCGAATTCGAACACAATCGTCTCAGCCGTTCCTGAGATATATAATAGGGATGTGCACGTGCGCACGTGCAGAGGCACCCCATCCCTGACTTGTGGGAAAGTGGCGGCTGAGAGGTGCCGAACCACACACCAAATTTGAACACAATCGGCTAAGCCGTTCCTAAAATATAGAATAGGGGTTTGCACGTGCGCACGTTCAGTGACACCCCACCCCTGACTTGTGGGAAAGCGGCGGCTGAGGGGTCCCTAACCATACACCAAATTTGCACACAATCGGCCCAGCCTTGGCGGAGTTATTGCGACAAAACACTTTGCAACACCCCTCACGCGGCACGTGCCACGCGCAGTGGTAGTCACCCGCATGAGTCGGCTCTGGTCTCAAACAGGGTAGGGCGGATGGGGCTACTTAGAAAAGAAGCCCGCTTCGTGATCGTACGTTCGGTTGCAGAGATATGAACTTCTCAAAAGCGTCGCCACTGGCCGGGCCGGGTCGGGCCGGATCGGGCCGGGCCGCTCATATTCAGATTTGTCCCATATACCACGGAAGGACGAGCGAGCGCTTCGTGCTCGCTCGTAACAAAGAAATTATGTTGATACAATTTCCAGGGCCATTGTATCTAACCTATGATTAGTACTCATAACATGCAGTGCATTACAATGCAGTGCAGGGTATTATTCAATCAAAACGAATTGGACCCTTCTGCTTCAATAACAATCCCTCCAAAATTCTACCACAGATTTCACTTTTATTATGAAAATCTCTGAAACATTATTTATTGCTTGTAAATTGTAATATAACATAAATTATGTAACTTCAAATTTGTGATTGCAAAAATAAATTACAACAATCCAATTGCAATAACATTGATATGAATATTTTGAATAATGGCAACAGTATAATCATTTAAAAATGTAACCAGTTTACTATTCTTAAAGCAACATACAGATGAAACAAAAAGACATGTTTAGCACAGTAACGGAAAGTCGAAAGAACATACAATTAAAATATTACCTTTATTTTCTTGTCTGAAGGTAATTCTTTAAATTGTTACAAATACTATTAATTAATTAATATCAAATATTTTGAAATAATATTGAGATAGCCAATCCTCGGACATTTCTCGGACTCAACGTCTTCAAAAAGAGGCTTGATCAACACTGGGAGGCCATCTGGTACTTCCTTCCTGACTCAGATTGAGATATAGGCTTGAACCATTTAGCTCGGCGAGAACGGGTCCCGACTCCGACAGGCGATATATCATGATGACAATAAGGTAAGGTAAAGTATATGTCCTAACCTTGGATTGTACATGCTATCAGAAATCAGAATGCAGACGATACTGACTCACTGTGCTTCAGTGCCTCAGTATTGTTTACATTCTGATTTGATAGCATGAAAAGTCTGATGTTAAGATGTGTCCGGGGTTACAGCAGTTTACACTTTACCCTATGGCCTATGGAGGTAGTACCTCTACCACAATAAATATATTTGGACACACTAGGTATGTGCTCAGTCATAAAATACTTATCTGACTGTAAACAGCCATTTGTTCACACATATTCTTTTCCGATTACAAAAAAAACATTAACGCATGAAAAACAACTGAAAGCTATTAAGAAATATTTGTAAGAAACACATTGATTTTTACAGGATGCCTTGCCAGCACTGTGCTTCCAGAGAAATCCCAGGTTCTGTCCAAGCTAGGTTGAAAACAATTTGAGAAACCATGATAAAATAATTTGGAAATGAACAAACTGATGATGACC
The DNA here is from genome assembly GCA_036785665.1 of Chirona hameri. Taxonomy (NCBI): domain Eukaryota; kingdom Metazoa; phylum Arthropoda; class Thecostraca; order Balanomorpha; family Balanidae; genus Chirona; species Chirona hameri. The sequence goes on from JAXIVJ010020177.1 coordinate 9,872, forward strand.
TCACTCATTGAATGAATCTTTGACTTCAAACAATCTTTTGTTTACATGTATTTATTTCAAAGTACTACTAAAGCTCGAGGTATGCAAACCAGCTGAAAGCTTCCTAAACAAATATTTGTAGGAATGCATAAATTATTACAGGACTTTCGAACTCCAACACTGTGCTTCGTAAAAAAAAATCCTAGGTTCTGTCTCCTCCCATGAAGACTCAAACATATTAATTGCGCCAGTATTTGTAAAAGATGCGTCGGATGCGTCAATTCAGGACAAGGAAAGCAAAGCGATGCTAATTTCTAGGTCTAACAAAATCGCGTGGTGGATTGTGAGGTGCTTTGGCCGAACAGGTATTGCTTTGGCCGAACACTTATTCGACAATTTTGTCACTGAAATACCATGAAATGATACAAAACTAGGTTTTTGATAAGACAATTCATCAATTCAGTCGAAAACAACTAAGAGATTTTGTAACATGTTGTATTTTTTCACTAGTGCTCAGATATGTGAAGGGTGTCCAATGGACACTCGTCCTTTTGGCCATCACATCATGTCAAAAGTGGCAGTAAACTTTAATGTCTTTTTGAGAAGTTTACTAATTTTCACAGAAGAAAAATATTCTTCCATAACCAGTAGATGATTTTGTATTATTATAGATATCAACGGCTGTATTATCTGTCTTTGCGTTTGGGAAAAATGCAAACAATTACCAACAACACAGTCTGAGAAAGGTAGCGCGAAAATAGTGAAAAAAATACAAGGGCCATAATTTGATGACATTCAAACGAATGGATGAAAATGCACGGAACTTTCCGAAAATGTACACAAATGATTGCTTTATTTAGTGACATAATTAGTTTCCTTTGCCGTTTATTAATTTCCGTCATTGAAATTAAGATCCAACAGGGTGTCAATCGACCTCGTTTTCGCCTCACTGTGAATAATGTGAACATTTCTCGCAATATTGCGTACTTTGTGTTACTGATAACTACATTTTCGCTGAAAAGCCAGGAATTTGAATGAAATTGAATTCATCTTTTAGTTCTGAGATGATAATAGTCTAGCTGCATAGGCAAAAGCCACTCATTGAATTTTCGCGAGGCTAAATCGCGACTTTTGCCATTTCCAGTGAGGTGAAAAATAATTCAGCTAGGTGTCATTTTCCTCACAAAAACACTTTTTCTCAGAACACTGCGTTCACCTGACCGGAGTTTCTATTGGCAGCACGCAACCTCCGCGGACCGAACACGCCTAATCCTCGTACGCGGACCGAACAGGGATTACCGGCACGCAGCTGAGCCGGCAGTGGCAGCCTTCGAACGTCCACCAACACATCCAGCTCCCGGTGCAGTCCCTGTTCGGTTTGATTCGCGTCGACACGGCCACATAGCGTACACCCAATTTCGCTTCAGCAAGTGGCTTCGATGCGGCGTTTGCTTTCGATACGAGCTATCTATTTGAACACCGGCGATGAAGGCCTCATTCAGCCGTGTGCTACGGACGTGCCGATGAGGCCACAGGCACGGACACTCCGAGCTGATTGTGAAAACAGCGCTCGCCGAGTTCAAAACTAGCGCTGTCTGTGGTGAAATCAACGATATCCAATATGAAATTAACCATCGTCCAGCCGTCGCCGCCGACACACCGGGGCACACAGGGTTCCAGGACCAAGGACGTAGGCGGCGGCGTGGTCGTAGGCGGGGGCGGGGGCGGGGGCGGGGGCGGGGGCGGGGGCGGGGGCGGGGGCGGGGGCGGGGGCGGGGGCGGGGGCGGGGGCGGGGGCGGGGCGGGGGCGGGGTGCCCAGGTGCCCTGGTGCCGAGGCGTGGGCCTGCGTGGCCAGGTAATGCTGCGCGGCACGGCACGCCGCCTCTGCCGGCTGTTGGCGCGCTACTTCCGAGCTGTGCACTTGGCCGATCGGATTAACCAGTGGCCGTCGCCACCAATCGATGCCCTCTAAACAGTGCAGCGGCGGTGGCGGCGCTGCGGTGGCTGATGTGGCGCGGTCGCCGTTCAGTTCACCGCCGCGATGACCACATGGACCATTTGTCAAATCCTGACCGCCGGCGGCGGCGGTCGGCGCCATCAACCCGCGCCATCCGCCGCCGCGTCATAAAGCGGCGTAAACGGCGTGGCGGCCGGTGGCGTTCGCGGCGCGCCGGCGGCGTTATCGCCGCTCTCCGTCAATTAGCGACGCCGATCGGGCCCAGCTGATGGATGAAGCGGCCAACCGTGCGGAACGACCGCCCCCGGGGCCGCCGGCAGAGCCGCAGAGGTCATCCCGGCACTGTGGCCTGATCGAGGTCCGACGGCCTGTCTGCCGCCTCTCCTGCTTGATAAGGGGGCCGATAAGTTGTCTGGTCTGGTAAAGGCCTGTAGCTTTGTCTGGTCTGGTAAATGTCTGTAGCTTTGTCTGCTCTGGTAAAGGCCTGTAGCTTTGTCTGGTCTGGTAAAGGCGTGTAGCTTTGTCTCGTCTGGTAAAGGCCTGTAGCTTTGTCTGGCTTTGTAGTTCTGTCGTCCCTGTAGTTCGTCTACCTGTGTAGTTTTGTTCTCCCCTTAGCTTTGTCCGCCTTTGATGTTCAGTTGGGCGAGCGTTGGTCTTCAAACCTTTTCCGGTCTATATGATACGCTGGGTTCTAGTAGATTCAGCGATCCCTTGTTGTCACTGTCTGCGATGGTCTGACTTGGTGGCATCGACGGGGTTCAAGGTCAGGTGATGTCAGAGGGGCATCCAGTATGATAGTAGGAACAGGGGGAGGGGGGCATGACTCCCACTTTTTGGTCAAAGTTCTGCTAGAATTGCTAATTTTGATAAATGAGGAAAAATTGAGCAAGCAAAGGGACACCAAGACGAGAAAAACTCAACTCTGCAAAGAAATATTGCCTATGGCTTTGGGGTTTCTTTCAAAACAAGATACAATTTAACTGCTCTCCACCTTTCATGATATTGCTACCGCTCATGCTGTCCAGGTACGTTTACGCGCGTAATTTTGATCACGGAATTCGGCCAGTGACCAGGCGTTGTGGAATTAGAGGTCAGGGCAAGGCCCGCATAGCAACCTCTGCCTGGTGCCGGACTTGATCTCAAATGAGCAGTTCAAATAAACGCAAGCGTCCATTTTGTTACAAATGAATTGCCACAGAATGTGCATAGTCAAAAATGACAAAAGAGCAGATGAAATAGTAGCCTTTGTTTCATTTGTATCCGACAGTACGCGCCTACATTTCAAGAAGGATCGCAGAGTAAGAGTGGTTGTCGGAATCGCACTGGAACCCACGGCTCCATCCATCTCGACCAATTGGATTCGGAGTCAGTTATGTTCGAACGCACCTCGTCATTCTCCGCATCCCCGACCCGAACTGTCAGTCAGTCGGAATCCCGAGTCCCCGACCCGAACTGTCAGTCAGTCGGAATCCCCGAGTCCCCGACCCGAACTGTCAGTCAGTCGGATTCCCGAGTCCCCGACCCGAACTGTCAGTCAGTCGGAATCCCCGAGTCCCCGACCCGAACTGTCAGTCAGTCGGAATCCCCGAGTCCCCGACCCGAACTGTCAGTCAGTCGGAATCCCCGAGTCCCCGACCCGAACTGTCAGTCAGTCGGAATCCCCGAGTCTCCGACCCGCACTGTCAGTCAGTCGGAATCCCCGAGTCCCCGACCCGAACTGTCAGTCAGACGGAATCCCAGAGTCCCCGACCCGAAATGTCAGTCAGACGGAATCCCGAGTCCCCGAAACAGGATAACTAAGTCATAGTCGGGTTCGTAGCCGGCTCGAAAGCACTGAGTTAGGAAAATACAATAACTTTGTTGTTGACTTTGTTGGATTGCTCCCAATGAAAGTTTTTGTTCTCACCTTGCTGAAAGTTTGCACTTTTCGTTGGTAATGCTAAATTGAATAGCTTACTGTTAACTAAAATAAGACTTAAGCACATGCTGTTGTTGTAAAGTATGATACGAGCTTAAACATTTAAACTTACACTTAAACTCAATAACACTTAAACTTAGACTCAACACTTCAACTCAATAAAGTTCTTGAAGATATTTTTTCAAAAGTTAACGAAAAGTTCACTGGCTGACATTTCTCCTCAATCGCTTTGAATGTCAAGTTTCTGAGAAGAGAAAACAACACCCGCCCGTTGACTTTATTCCGATCGCGGGTGATGTTATATGCAGGCTACTGTCGGGGCGCTGCTTTTCATCTCCAATGGCCGCAAAGAGCCTATCTGCTCTTATCAGGAGCTCGGCGAGCTAAACCGCCGCGTCTGTTTACCCTCCTGCTGGCGGCAATAAATTCAGCCGAAACTGCGCGCCATTACCGCCCGGGCATTGTTACGGCAGGGAGTCATGCCCGGAATGGCGATGCAGCGGATTTACAGTTGGATGGCCGGGGGAAGTCGG
>JAXIVJ010020178.1:0-14245 GCA_036785665.1 Chirona hameri
ATATATATATATATATATATAATTTTATTTTTTATTTCCCGGCGTTTTCCGGGAAATCAAGTACCTGGCGGTGTCTCCTCGGGCGAGTGCTCTAAATTTATATTTCTCCTCACTACGCCAAAGCCACGGCCATTAATCTAATTTTAGAGTGCTTCTTCCAGTATGCCATAAGGCCACGGCCATGAATCCACGGTCATTAATCAAATTGTATAGTTCTCCTTCCAGTATGCCATAAGGCCACAGTCATTAATCTAATTTTAGAGTATTCCTCCCAGTTTTCCATAAGGCCACAGCAATTAATCTAATTTTAGAGAACTCCACTCAGTATGCCATAAGGCCACAGCAACGAATGTAATTTTATAGCACTCCTCCCAGTATGCCATAATGCCACGGTCATGAATCTAAATTTAAAGTGCTCTATTAGTGCTCTAAATTTATATTTCACCCCACTATGCCAAGGCCACAGTCATGAATCTAATGTTAGTGCGCTCCTCCCAGTATGCCGTAAGGCCACGGTCATGAATCTAATCTAATTTAAGAGCGCTCCTCCCAGTATGCCATGAGATGGAAGAGTACAGAGGTGGAAGAGAGCAGTGATATCGAACTGACCATTGATGAACAACTTTTCTTTGAAGTAATGTTATGTAAAATTAGGTGTATGACTATTGCATATGTGAGGAAAAGCGTGACAGAATTAGGCGCGAGAAGGCTTTGCTCTGGCAAATGCAAATCGTGGAAGGACTTTTTGGGGAAGGATAAATTTATCGTCAACGCCTTGATAGCCTACAAAAGGAACTCTCCGAATTGCGAAAGGTAAAACTTGCGGGCGCAGCCCAGAGAGCGTGTGCCCGTTGGGTGCAAGAGGGAGAGTCGCCTACGCACTATTTTTGTGGCTTGGAAAAACGACAGGGCGCTGCAAAATATATTGCTTGCCTTAATGTTGAGGGCGAATTGGTTAGTGAGAATGACGAAGTGTTAGAATATATAGAAGGGTATGTTTGCAATTTGTATAAATCACGGACATTAGTGAATTTGCTCAATTATCAGAGAGAGATCGGTATTAATTGCCCAAAATTAACCTCTGACGAATTATGCTTGCTAGAAGGTTCCGTAACACTCAAGGATGCTAGAAGGTTTTGTAAAATGTTCTCGTCTGATGTCTGCACCCCAACCGAGCCCCGGAGACTCGGGACTGGCCGGCACCACTGCCAGGCGGCGGAGGGAGGAGGCTGCCAGCCGAGCCCCCGCGGAGACGGAGTTCGGGAGGAGGCGGCCGCATTGCTCGAGGCGGTCTGCTGAAGGGCGTGGCCACGCAGTCAGCGCAACAAGGGACTACATGACGGCTGTTTGAACCGCAACTCTGCCCTTGTTACGCGCCATGTGGGGAGCGGGTGCTGGACTTGGCAGGGCTGTAGAAGCAGTGTATAAAAGACGCCTCGTGCCATGCTTCAACACTCCAGTAATGACACCGGAATCCAGCAACCCACAATGAAGGTGAGAAACAGAAACAGGCATCGAGCGCTCTACCATATTATCGTACCTGGGTTGTAAGATACGCGTTATTTATTCACTCTCTGTTGTATATAATCTCAAGCAGTTTAGCCACTCTCACCAGCAATGTAGGTGTTGGAAGTTGAATTTACTGGGCGTGAAGGTGAGAAACTGAAGTCCAAAGAAGATTGGATGTGATTACCAGTCAGAGCAAGGTGAAGGGGCATTATCGAGTCATCTAAACAATGTAACAAAATTATAGCGTCTCTTACCTTGCACAAACTGCTTCAGTTTACTTTAGGTAAAGTAGCATGTTTTTTTTTGTCTGGGTAAGGTCCTCAATCTGTTATCTAAAACGAAATATCAGCTGGTCAGTAATATTCAAACTCATATTTCAAATTTTCATATTTCATATTTAATCTGTATCCCATTTCTGCAGGTCTTTGTTGCTCTGCTGGCCCTGGTGGCCGTGGCCAACTCCTCTCTGGTGTACTCTGGCCTTCATCCGGGGGCCTACGGAGCCTACGGCGCCCGGCCTCTGACCTACGACGCCCCGGTTCTGACCTACGGCGTTCCGGCTCTTAACTACGGCGTCCCGGCTCTGACCTACGCCTCCCCGGTGGCCTTCAACGCCGCCCCCGCCGTGCACATCCAGCCCGAGGTCGTCACCTACTCGGCCAAGCCCGTAGCCTATGAGGTAACGCTTGTTGCCAAATGTCATATTGGAGGGCATCACGATAAAGTTGGTTATATATATATATATATATATATATATATATATGCTTTCATTGCATCATGATGCTAATACATTTTAAACAAACATTTCATATACGATTGGACACCGTTTTCAAACAGGTCAACATAGGTAACGTTGGCGCCCCGCAAGACTGAATCTTGTTAAACTCATGTATGCATTGAGCGCCAAATCGCTGTGGATGTGCCGGTCGTGACTGATTTCCGTCTTGGTTCTGCAGGCCAACTACGCCCACCCCGGCTACGTGGCCATCACCCCGGGAGCGACGCACATCGCTCCTCTGCCTTACGCTGGAGCCAGCCACCACGTCAACCTGGCCAAGGCCCCGGGTACCAAGTAGTCACCTCATCACACTCGCCTGACATCACCGACCAACCGATGGATATCGAAACACTGCCGCCAGCCGATATGACACTGTGTGTCATCAATATATGATTAAAAAGTCCACACGGTGTTTATCTGGGATGTTGAGGCTCAAATGCGAAGATATCTCCCAACACCTAATATAGGTCTAGATGGATGAAGAAAGGTGTTAGCTTAGTTATCATTAAAATGCAGGGATTAACAAAATGTATTTATTTTGCTGACAATACATCAAACAAAACTAACAGCAATGCGTTAACGCTTCCTTTGCCGATAACATTTTCAGAGCGTTTCCTAAAAAATGAGCCAGTTCACTAAAATAATAGTCCCTTGAAGAACGAATTGCGTAGTTACAAGGGCTGCTCCCGCATAGGAACCGAATAAAGAACCGAATATAGTTACCGAATAAAGAACGGAATATTAAATTGTTAGAGGTGCTCACGAAAATCCGATAGTTATCATGCGAAGTATCGGAAATTTGTATTTGGATGTTCTATAGCTTTCCAAAATGATTATTTAAACGTCATTTTGCCGTGTTAACCTTAAGTATTGCGGGCAAAAAAAGGAATCGGATTGTAACAGAGCTGGAAATAAAGTTGACATTCAAAGACAATAAAGACGATACGATGTTGAAATCCAGCATTGTGACATTGAATAATTCCAGCATTGTGACATTGAATAATTAAATTATGCGGTAATTCGTTATGAATGCATAATATATTATCATTAAATGTTAAAATATGAGATGTAAAACTCTCTAACTAAAGGATTCGACACGTATGCTACAGCAAATGACGTACCAAAGGAAAATGTCCATGAATAATGTGGTATACTTCACATTTTAGTGTAGGTGAATGACCGAAGGTTGGTAAGTCGAAGTTTTGCTGCACGACAACTACAACAGACAACAATAAATTATCAATGAAGTTTAGGGCCTGTAAGCGACGTTTGCGTTGCATGTTATGATGCGTGCGATGTTGACATGTTTATTTAGAGTGGGTTTTTATCTGATGATAGAGGACTAACCTGACCCGAGGTTGGGGCAGGTGGAGCCCAAAGATGGTGCTGCTATTGTTATCTCATGTTTCTATTTGTTTTGGGTGGCGACGACATTTGTAATGATATGAGAGCTTTGTATAGTTTAACATTTGTCTCATAACCTCAAGTCGGTATGCTGTGGGTTTGATTCGTCGACTGTTGTACTGATAACATTACGGGCGAGGCGTGGACATAGTAGCCGTTTTAACCCTCGCCCTACGGGAGCTTTTTTCACCTTCGCCTTACGGGGGAGGGGGCCTGACAGCCCCCCCTGTTAACTTCCAAACCAAGCAACTTAGAGCAATGCGGTAATAATCACCATGTTGCCTGTCATGATAACAATCTAACAGTATGCGATTTTTAGGTTTCAGGTCAACGGGTGACCTTCCATTTCAAGTGAATGACCTCGGATTTACCACATCCAGAACAGCGATTTTGCTCTTCAGAAAACCTCAAAATTAGAAGTTGATAAATGTACATAAAAAGGCATGTTCATAGACCAGTTTTGGTTCAGAAATACACAAAAAGTAATTATGTATTCGTATCTTGTCCAAATATGTAAAAAAAAGTTATTAAAAAAATGACGTCATCAGTTTCTTACACTTAGAAAGCCATCACTCAGTCAATAATGGAGATATTGTTTTGACATTTGGTATGAGTATGGTCCATACTCAGTTCTCTCGGATATATTCCGTTTTTTCTAATATCTTCAAAAAAATGATTTTTGGGGGAATTTTCCAATTTTTTATATTTTTATTTTATTTTAGGGAACAAAAACCAAAAATTTTGAATATCCGAGATAACCATTTTAAAGAGAATGCTATTTTGTATCTTTGGTGACTTGGGTTTTCCATTTTCTATAAAACTCTGTTTTCTACGATTTTTCAAATATTTCTCATTTTTTTCCAACATGACGTCATATAAACATTATTATCTCCCAAAATACTTAACCAATATCAAATAAATTTGTATAGCCTACGTATAATTGGTGTAAACTCAGCTACCAAAAATTTCAGAAAGATACACCCTATGTGTCAAAAGTTATTCATGAAAAACCTCAGGGGAGGGCCTGTTAGGCCCTCCCCTGAGGTTTTTTTGTCAGGCCTTCCCCCGTCAGGCCCTCCCCTGAGGTTAACCCTCGCCCTGTAGGGCGAGGGTTAAGGAAGCATGTTATTCTCTGGGCGATTGGGGCGTTTATGGCGTTTGGGGCGATTGGGGCGATTGGTTAGTTTGGGGTAAATGGGTCTATAGCTCGTAAGCACACGGCTTTTCCCGGTGATTTATGGTATCAATCGCAATTTTATGAATGAATGTGTAAGTACAATGCAATATTTCCCGTTAGTTTGCTTTGAATATTCAAATTCATGAGCAAATCGGGCAATTATGGGTTGTGTTAGTCCTTTGTACAAATTGTACCGAAAACGGCCCAAAAGGAGGCTAAAAAGTATACTAGATAATCAGCTTTGATTAAATAAAATACCCAAATGACAGTTAGTTAGGTCAAAATTCAAGACATTAATGACAAAGAAATATAATATTATGATGAAAAATGCAATCAAATGTCAAAAGCATAGACAGGCTGTAATTCAACGTCGCTTCGTATCGTCCAATTTAGAGTGGGAATTTTGTTGTTTTCCGAAAACCGGAACAAACCTTGCAAGGAGGAATCAATCACACGAAATGTTCTATATTTGAAAGATTGCTTAATTGATGAATTTCACAAAAAGCCGAAAGGACCTCAGAAAAGGTACTTATAAACCCATGAGACATGCGGTCAGGGGCGTATTTAGGGGGGGGGGCATTGGTCCATGCTCCCCCCCCCCCCTTGGGCGACGAAGGCGTCCTTTCGGCGCCCTGCAGACAAAGGGTGACACCGGGCGCCGAAGGCGCCCAGTTAAGCCCAGAAAGGCGCCGGATGCGCCTTTTATCCGCGATCGCCTTCCTCGCCAAAGGCGCCCTCCTGGCCAAAGGCGTCCTCCTGGCCAAAGGCGCCCTCCTCGCCAAAGGCGCCCTCCTCGCCAAAGGCGCCCTCCTGGCCAAAGGCGCCCTCCCCTCCTGGCCAAAGGCGCCCTCACCCTCATGGCCAAAGGCGCCCTCCTGGTCAAAGGCGCCCTCCTCGCCAAAGCCGCCCTCCTGGCCAAAGGCGCCCTTATGGCCAAAGACGCCCTCTTTTTTTAATAGATGGATGAAGAAAAGTGTTAGCTTAGTTAACATTAAAATTCAGGGATTAACGAAATGTATTTATTTTGCTGACAATACATCAAACAAAACTAACATCAATGCGTTAACGCTTGCTTTGCCGAGAACATTTTCAGAGTGTTTCCTAAAAAAATGAGCCAGTTTCTAAAATAATAGTCCCTTGAAGAACGAATTGCGTAGTTAAAAGAGCTGCTCCCGCATAGGAACCGAATATAGTTACCGAATAAAGAACCGAATATAGTTACCGAATAAAGAACCGAATATTAAATTGTTAGAGGTGCTCACGAAAATCCGATAGTTATCATGCGAAGTATCGGAAATTTGTTTTTGGATTCTATAGCTTCCCAAAATGATTATTTAAACGTCATTTTGCCGTGTTAACCTTAAGTATTGCGGGCAAAAAAAGGAATCGGATTGTAACAGAGTTGGAAATAAAGTTGACATTCAAAGACAATAAAGACGATACGATGTTAAAATCCAGCATTGTGACATTGAATAATTCCAGCATTGTGACATTGAATAATTAAATTATGCGGTAATTCGTTATGAATGCATAATATATTATAATTAAATGTTAAAATATGAGACGTCAAACTCTCTAACTATTCGACACGTATTGCTACAGCAAATCACGTACCAAAGGAAAATGTCCATGATTAATGTGGTATATTTCACATTTTAGTGTAGGTGAATAACCGAAAGTTGAACCGTTTTCAGGAGCCGGAATCACAACAAATTGCACCATTGTCCACTTTTCCAGTCTCCAATATGTTTTAGCATCGCAATGTTTTAGCATAGCATGTTTTAGCATAGCAAAATGTTTTAGCATGTTTTGTTTTAGGAAACAAAACAAATTTGTATGCAAAATATACAATTAAAGTGACTTCACATCACACACTTCATTAGCGGGACTTAGCCGCTAACAACGCCACCACAGCACGAAGTGTTTCATTACATCTTTCTTTCCCGCCGATCCCGCCGATCTTTCCCGCCAATCCAATGTATTCCTGGAGAACCTTGTCACCGCATTCACCCATCAGTTGCAGAGTAGCCCAAAAATTGCCTTCGGTGTAGTTGGTATCACCATCAACAGATAGTCTGTCACTGTCTCGGTGACCCCGGAGAGGTAGCCGATGTGTAGGCGCCCGATGTGTTCCACTCCCCTGATTATCCGTTTGAGGCTTTCATGGTTTTTCGATCGCTCCGTTCCTGCGGCTTTGTCCTGCTGTTCCAAAACGTCGGAACCCGTGGCTAGTTGCTGTTTGAAGGCTCGGGCTCCACAGCTTCGCCTATATCACGCATCGCACTGCTGCTCTGGCTGAGCGTACGTGAGGCGCCTCCCGGCGGGGCCGGGTCACACCCTCCGGCGCCTCCCGGCGGGGCCGGGTCGCACCCTCCGGCGCCTCCCGGCGGAGAAGGGTCGCTCCCTCCAGTGCCCCCCAGCTGGGCCGGGTCCCTCCCTCCGGCGCCTCCCGGCGGGGCCGGATCACTCCCTCCGGCGCTGGCGTCTCCCGGCGGTGCCGGGTCCTTCCCTGTGACCAGTAGGGCGCCTGTGATCAGGAGGGTGATAAGAAGCTGTATGGAGCCTGTGGCCACTAGGGCGCCTGTGACCAGTAAGGTGCCTGTGATCAGGAGTGCGCCTGTGACCATGAGGGCGCCTGTGACCAGGAGGGCGCCTTTTCCCAGGAGCCTTTGGCCAGGAGGGCGAGGGTGCCTTTGGCCAGGAGGGAGACTTTTGCCAGGAGGGCGTCTTTGGCCATAAGGGCGCCTTTGGCCAGGAGGGCGCCTTTGGCGAGGAGGGCGCCTTTGACCAGGAGGGCGCCTTTGGCCATGAGGGTGAGGGCGCCTTTGGCCAGGAGGGAAGGGCGCTTTTGGCGAGGAGGGCGCCTTTGGCGAGGAGGGTGCCTTTGGCCAGGAGGACGCCTTTGGCCAGGAGGGCGCCTTTGGCGAGGAAGGCGATCGCGGATAAAAGGCGCATCCGGCGCCTTTCTGGGTTTAACTGGGCACTTTCGGCGCCCGGTGTCACCCTTTGTCTGCAGGGCGCCGAATGGACGCCTTCGTCGCCCAAGGGGGGGGGGCATGGACCAATGCCCCCCCCCCCCCTAAATACGCCCCTGACCGCATGTTTCATGGGTTTATAAGTACCTTTTCTGAGGCCCTTTCGGCTTTTTGTGAAATTCATCAATTAAGCAATCTTTCAAATAAAGAACATTTCGTGTGATTGATTCCTCCTTGCAAGGTTTGTTCCGGTTTTCGGAAAACAACCAAATTACCACTCTAAATTGGACGATACGAAGCGACGTTGAATTACAGCCTGTCTATGCTTTTGACATTTGATTGCATTTTTCATCATAATATTATATTTCTTTGTCATTAATGTCTTGAATTTTGACCTAACTAACTGTCAATTGCGTATTTTATTTAATCAAAGCTGATTATCTAGTATACTTTTAGCCTCCTTTTGGGCCGTTTTCGGTAAATTTTGTAGAAAGGACTAACACAACCCATAATTGCCGGATTTGCTCATGAATTTGAATATTCAAAGCAAACTAACGGGAAATATTGCATTGTACTTACACATTAATTCATAAAATTGCGATTGATACCATAAATCACCGGGAAAAGCCGTGTGCTTACGAGCTATAGACCCATTTACCCCAAACTAACCAATCGCCCCAATCGCCCCAAACGCCATAAACGCCCCAATCACCCAGAGAATAACATGCTTCCTTAACCCTCGCCCTACAGGGCGAGGGTTAACCTCAGGGGAGGGCCTGACGGGGGATGGCCTGGCAGGGAAAACCTCAGGGGAGGGCCTGACAGGCCCTCCCCTGAGGTTTTTCATGAATAACTTTTGACACATGGGGTGCATCTTTCTGACATTTTTGGTAGCTGAGTTTACAACAATTATACGTAGGCTATACAAATTTATTTGACATTGGTTAAGTATTTTGGGAGATAATTATGTTTATATGACGTCATGCTGGAAAAAAATGAGAAATATGTGAAAAATCGTAGAAAACAGAGTTTTATAGAAAATGGCAAACTCAATTCACCAAAGATACAAAATAGCATTCTCTTTAAAATGGATCTCTCGGATATTCAAAATTTTGGGTTTTTGATCCCTAAAATAAAATAAAAATATAAAAAACTGGAAAATTCCCCCAAAAATCATTTTTTTGGAAGATATTAGAAAAAAACGGAATATATCTGAGAGAACTGAGTATGGACCATACTCATTACCAAATGTCAAAGCAATATCTCTATTATTGACTGAGTGATGGCTTCCAAGTGTAAGAAACTGATGACGTCATGTTTTTTAATAACTTTTTTTTACATATTTGGACAAGATACGAATAAATAATTACTTTTTGTGTATTTCTGAACCAAAACTAGTCTAGGAACATGCCTTTTTATTTACATTTATCAACTTCTAATTTTGAGGTTTTCTGAAGAGCAAAATCGCTGTTCTGGATGTGGTAAATCCGAGGTCATTCACTTGAAATGGAAGGTCACCCGTTGACCTGAAACCTAAAAATCGCAAACTGTTAGATTTTTCTCATGACAGGCAACATGGTGGTTCTTACCGCATTGCTCTAAGTTGCTTGGTTTGGAAGTTAACAGGGGGGCCTGTCAGCCCCCCCCCCCCCGTAAGGCGAAGGTGAAAAAGCTCCCGTAGGGCGAGGGTTAAAACGGCTACTATATCCACGCCTCGCCCATAATGTTATCAGTACAACAGTCGACGAATGAAACCCACAGCATACCGACTTGAGGTTATAAGGCAAATATTGAACTATACAAAGCTCTCATATCATTACAAATGTCGTCGCCACCCAAAACAAATAGAAACATGAGATAACAATAGCAGCACCATCTTTGGGCTCTACCTGACCCAACCTCGGGTCAGGTCAGTCCTCTATCATCAGATAAAAACCCACTCTAAATAAACATGTCAACATCGCACGCATCATAACATGCAACGCAAACGTCGCTTACAGGCCCTAAACTTCATTGATAATTTATTGTTGTCTGTTGTAGTTGTCGTGCAGCAAAACTTCAACTTACCAACCTTCGGTTATTCATCTACACTAAAATGTGAAATATACCACATTATTCATGGACATTTTCCTTTGGTACGTCATTTGCTGTAGCATACGTGTCGAATCCTTTAGTTAGAGAGTTTTGCATCTCATATTTTAACATTTAATGATAATATATTATGCATACATAACGAATTACCGCATAATTTAATTATTAAATGTCACAATGCTGGATTTCAACATCGTATCGTCTTTATTGTCTTTGAATGTCAACTTTATTTCCAGCTCTGTTACAATCCGATTCCTTTTTTTGCCCGCAATACTTAAGGTTAACACGGCAAAATGATGTTTAAATAATCATTTTGGAAAGCTATAGAATCCAAATACAAATTTCCGATACTTCGCATGATAACTATCGGATTTTCGTGAGCACCTCTAACAATTTAATATTCCGTTCTTTATTCGGTAACTATATTCGGTTCTTTATTCGGTAACTATATTCGGTTCTTTATTCGGTAACTATATTCGGTTCCTATGCGGGAGCAGCCCTTTTAACTACGCAATTCGTTCTTCAAAGGACTATTATTTTAGCGAACTGGCTCATTTTTTAGGAAGCACTCTGAAAAATGTTTTCGGCGAAGCAAGCGCTAACGCATTGATGTTAGTTTTGTTTGATGTATTGTCAGCAAAATAAATACATTTCGTTAATCCCTGAATTTTAATGTTAACTAAGCTAACACCTTTCTTCTTCCATCTAGACCTATATTAGGTGTTGGGAGATATCTTCGCATTTGAGCCTCAACATTCCAGATAAACACCGTGTGGACTTTTTAATCATATATTGATGACACACAGCGTCATATCGGCTGGCGGCAGTGTTTCGATATCCATCGGTTGGTCGGTGATGTCAGGCGAGTGTGATGAGGTGACTACTTGGTACCCGGGGCCTTGGCCAGGTTGACGTGGTGGCTGGCTCCAGCGTAAGGCAGAGGAGCGATGTGCGTCGCTCCCGGGGTGATGGCCACGTAGCC
Organism: Chirona hameri; assembly: GCA_036785665.1. Taxonomy (NCBI): domain Eukaryota; kingdom Metazoa; phylum Arthropoda; class Thecostraca; order Balanomorpha; family Balanidae; genus Chirona; species Chirona hameri. The sequence goes on from JAXIVJ010020178.1 coordinate 10,917, forward strand.
GGGGTGGGCGTAGTTGGCCTGCAGAACCAAGACGGAAATCAGTCACGAACGGCACATCCACAGCGATTTGGCGCTCAATGCATACATGAGTTTAACAAGATTCAGTCTTGCGGGGCGCCAACGTTACCTATGTTGACCTGTTTGAAAACGGTGTCCAATCGTATATGAAATGTTTGTTTAAAATGTACTAGCATCATGATGCAATGAAAGCATATATATATATATATATATAACCAACTTTATCGTGATGCCCTCCAATATGACATTTGGCAGCAAGCGTTACCTCATAGGCGACGGGCTTGGCCGAGTAGGTGACGACCTCGGGCTGGATGTGCACGGCGGGGGCGGCGTTGAAGGCCACCGGGGCGGCGTAGGTCAGAGCCCGGACGCCGTACTTCAGAGCCGGGGCGCCGTAGGTCAGAGCCGGGGCGCCGTAGGTCAGAGCCGGGGCGCCGTAGGCTCCGTAGGCCCCCGGATGAAGGCCAGAGTACACCAGAGAGGAGTTGGCCACGGCCACCAGGGCCAGCAGAGCAACAAAGACCTGCATAAATGGGATACAGATTGAATATGAAATATGCAAATTTGAAATATGAGTTTGAATATTACTGACCAGCTGATATTTCGTTTTAGATAACAGATTGAGGACCTTACCCTGACCAACAAAAGCATGCTACTTTACCTAAAGTAAACTGAAGCAGTTTGTGCAAGGTAAGAGACGCTATAATTTTGTTACATTGTTTAGATGACTCGATAATGCCCCTTGACCTTGCTCTGACTGGTAATCACATCCAATCTTCTTTGGACTTCAGTTTCTCAACTTCATGCCCAGTAAATTCAACTTCCAACACCTACATTGCTGGTGAGAGTGGCTAAACAGCTTGAGATTATATACAACAGAGAGTGAATAAATAACGCGTATCTTACAACCCAGGTACGATAATATGGTAGAGCGCTCGATGCCTGTCTCTGTTTCTCACCTATTGTGGGTTGCTGGATTCCGGCGTCAATACTGGAGTGTTGAAGCATGGCACGAGGCGTCTTTTATACACTGCTTCTACAGCCCTGCCAAGCCCAGCACCCGCTCCCCACATGGCGCGTAACAAGGGCAGAGTTGCGGTTCAAACAGCCGTCATGTAGTCCCTTGTTGCGCTGACTGCGTGGCCACGCCCTTCAGCAGACCGCCTCGAGCAATGCGGCCGCCTCCTCCCGAACTCCGTCTCCGCGGGGGCTCGGCTGGCAGCCTCCTCCCTCCGCCGCCTGGCAGTGGTGCCGGCCAGTCCCGAGTCTCCGGGGCTCGGTTGGGGTGCAGACATCAGACGATAACATTTTACAAAACCTTCTAGCATCCTTGAGTGTTACGGAACCTTCTAGCAAGCAAAATTCGTCAGAGGTTAATTTTGGGCAATTAATACCGATCTCTCTCTGATAATTGAGCAAATTCTCTAATGTCCGTGATTTATAGAAATTGAAAAATACCCTTCTATATATTCTAACACTTGGTCATTCTCACTAACCAATTCGCCCTCAACATTAAGGCAAGCAATATATTTTGCAGCGCCCTGTCGTTTTTCCAAGCCACAAAAATAGTGTGTAGGCGACTCTCCCTCTTGCACCCAACGGGCACACGCTCTCTGGGCGGCGCCCGCAAGTTTTACCTTTCGCAATTCGGAGTGTTCCTTTTGTAGGCTATCAAGGCGTTGACGATACATTTCTCCTTCCCCAAAAAGTCCTTCCACGATTTGCATTTGTCAGAGCAAAGCCTTCTCGCGCCTAATTCTGTCACGCTTTTCCTCACATATGCGATAGTCATACACATAATTTTACATAACATTACTTCAAAGAAAAGTTGTTCATCAATGGTCAGTTCGATATCACTGCTCTCTTCCACCTCTGTACTCTTCCATCTCATGGCATACTGGGAGGAGCGCTTTTAAATTAGATTAGATTCATGACCGTGGCCTTACGGCATACTGGGAGGAGCGCACTAACATTAGATTCATGACTGTGGCCTTGGCATAGTGGGGCAGAAATATAAATTTAGAGCACCAATAGAGCACTTTAAAATTAGATTCATGACCGTGGCATTATGGCATACTGGGAGGAGTGCTATAAAATTACATTCGTTGCTGTGGCCTTATGGCATACTGAGTGGAGTTCTCTAAAATTAGATTAATTGCTGTGGCCTTATGGCAAACTGAGAGGAATACTCTAAAATTATATTAATGACTGTGGCCTTATGGCATACTGGAAGGAGTACTATACAATTTGATTAATGGCCGTGGATTCATGGCCGTGGCCTTATGGCATACTGGAAGAAGCACTCTAAAATTAGATTAATGGCCGTGGCTTTGGCGGAGTGAGGAGAAATATAAATTTAGAGCACTCGCCCGAGGAGACACCGCCAGGTACTTAATTTCCCGGAAAACGCCGGGAAATAAAAAATAAAATTATATATATATATATATATATATATATATATATATATATATATATATATATATATATATATATATATATATATATATATATATATATATATATATATATATATATATATATATATATATATATATATATATATATATATATATATATATATATATATATATATATATATATATATATATATATATATATATATATATATATATATATATATATATATATATATATATATATATATATATATATATATATATATATATATATATATATATATATATATATATATATATATATATATATATATATATATATATATATATATATATATATATATATATATATATATATATATATATATATATATATATATATATATATATATATATATATATATATATATATATATATATATATATATATATATATATATATATATATATATATATATATATATATATATATATATATATATATATATATATATATATATATATATATATATATATATATATATATATATATATATATATATATATATATATATATATATATATATATATATATATATATATATATATATATATATATATATATATATATATATATATATATATATATATATATATATATATATATATATATATATATATATATATATATATATATATATATATATATATATATATATATATATATATATATATATATATATATATATATATATATATATATATATATATATATATATATATATATATATATATATATATATATATATATATATATATATATATATATATATATATATATATATATATATATATATATATATATATATATATATATATATATATATATATATATATATATATATATATATATAT
>JAXIVJ010020179.1:0-14243 GCA_036785665.1 Chirona hameri
CATTCACTTAACATTCGTGATGAGAGATTTGTGATGATTTCTATGATGCCTGCATCTTTCCACGGACTGTTATCACAGAGAGTCTTCAACTTACGTTTCAGCTTCGTTTGTTGCTTGTCGTTAAATTCGTTGAGTTTCATTCGAAGTAGTGACGGAAGTCGTGTTCCTTTTAACTCGTCTCGTAGAACATAAATATTATCCTTTATATCAGCACATGCTTCCTCTAAATATGAACGTGCTGAAGCACTAAACGGATGCTCTCTATTTGTAAGTTGCTGTGGAGCTGATTTGGGCAAAACTTGTTCTAGAATACAGTCATTAAGAAATTTAAGGCGATTGAAACTGCTTGACAGCTTTCTCTTGGTGAAATATTCTTGCATCTCCGTATTGTTTGTTCCGATGTTCATGTCAGACAAATGTATTGCAGTTGATACAGGTTTGAAACATACAGGAACAATACAATCCGATAAACGCGTTTCGACACAAAGTCTTCGTCAGTATCGGTTTCGTAAAATAACACAAAGATTACAAGATATATACCAAGGAACGCATCGCAGTTTCATCGTCTTGATTTCTCTTTAGAATAATCATGTGACACATTTCATACAGTACCGCCTTGGACAGATCGTCTCGAAAAATAAATAAATATGTATACAAATATATAGATGACATCCTAACGAATCGCTTTTTATCTAATGCCGAATGCTGCCGCTGATTTTGCCCATTTCATAGACCCAACCCTAATATTAATAGTTTCGTTCATGGAAATATATGCTGCTTCGGTGGCTTTTCTATTTTCTCTATTTTTGCAGGAGGCCAAAATCCCGGCTCCATTCCATTTTGGCAAATGGTTGGTTTTCTCTGCATGGACTACAAACGCGCTGTGTTCCATATAGTTTCGAATGTCCCGTTTATGTTCTTTAAATCTTGTTTCAATCCCCCTCCCAGTTTCACCTATATATGCTTTATTACAAGCCCCGCATGGTACTTTATAAACGACACTCTTTTCCTGAGTCTTTTCTTGCCTCTTTTTTGCCAACATATCACCCACCTTTTTCCCACATCAGTAATCCCTGTATGAAACCCTTTTCAATGTCATCTTCGTTCCATTTGTAATTTCGGCGAACGTGATCCACGTATTGGTTTTTGTCCCTTCCGGTGTCGAACTTGAACCCTAGAGCTAGTGCCTCTTTTTCACATTCACTTAACATTCGTGATGAGAGATTTGTGATGATATCTATGTTGCCTGCATCTTTCCACGGACTGCTATCACAGAGAGTCTTCAACTTACGTTTCAGCTTCGTTTGTTGCTTGTCGTTAAATTCGTTGAGTTTCATTCGAAGTGGTGTCGTAAGTCGTGTTCCTTTTAACTCGTCTCGTAGAACATAAATCTTATCCTTTATATCAGCACATGCTTCCTCTAAATATGAACGTGCTGAAGCACTAAACGGATGCTCTCTATTTTTAAGTTGCTGTGGAGCTGATTTGGGCAAAACTTGTTCCAGAATACAGTCATTAAGAAATTTAAGGCGATTGAAACTGCTTGACAGCTTTCTCTTGGTGAAATATTATTGCATCTCCGTATTGTTTGTTCCGATGTGCATGTCAGACAAATGTATTGCAGTTGAGACAGGTTTGAAACATACAGGAACAATACAATCCGATAAACGCGTTTCGACACAAAGTCTTCGTCAGTATCGGTTTCGTAAAACAACACAAAGATTACAAGCGAAAACCGACGAACAAGGAATGTTATGTGCATTTCTACTCGGGTCACAGTGACAGAGTAAAACGGGTAGTAGTTTAAGGGTTTTTTCTGAGAGCTTTTCGCATTTGTAGTAAAGAATACCTCGATGAAGAGATTGAGCATATAGTTTCATCTTTTACAAAGCTGAAATATCCGAAGGGATTTCTGCTAAATCTAAAACAAAAAGCTTTAAACATACGCAAAAAGTCTACGGTAGGGAAGACAAAGAAAAAGGACGAACGATACTTAACGATACCGATTTCGAGGCCAGCCGAAACGATTGCTAGCCAGCTCGAAACTACGGGCTTTAAAGTAGCATTTACGTCTGGGGAAAAGGTGGGTGATATGTTGGCAAAAAAGAGGCAAGAAAAGACTCGGGAAAAGAGTGTCGTTTATAAAGTACCATGCGGGGCTTGTAATATAGGTGAAACTGGGAGAAATATATAGGTGAAACTGGGAGGGGGATTGAAACTAGATTTAAAGAACATAAACGGGACATTCGAAACTATATGGAACACAGCGCGTTTGTAGTCCATGCAGAGAAAACCAACCATTTGCCAAATTGGAATGAAGCCGGGATTTTGGCTTCCTGCAAAAATAGAGAAAATAGAAAAGCCACCGAAGCAGCATATTTTGCCATGAACGAAACTATTAATATTAGGGTTGGGTCTATGAAATGGGCAAAATCAGCGGCAGCATTCGGCATTAGATAAAAAGCGATTCGTTAGGATGTCATCTATATATTTGTATACGTATTTATTTATTTTTCGAGACGATCTGTCCAAGGCGGTACTGTATAAATGTGTCACATGATTATTCTAAAGAGAAATCAAGACGATGAAACTGCGATGCGTTCCTTGGTATATATCTTGTAATCTTTGTGTTATTTTACGAAACCGATACTGACGAAGACTTTGTGTCGAAACGCGTTTATCGAATTGTATTGTTCCTGTATGTTTCAAACCTGTCTCAACTGCATAACATTTGTCTGACATGAACATCGGAACAAACAATACGGAGATGCAAGAATATTTCACCAAGAGAAAGCTGTCAAGCAGTTTCAATCGCCTTAAATTTCTTAATGACTGTATTCTAGAACAAGTTTTGCCCAAATCAGCTCCACAGCAACTTAAAAATAGAGAGCATCCGTTCAGTGCTTCAGCACGTTCATATTTAGAGGAAACATGTGCTGAGACTGTGTATATGTGTGTCCGTGACACTGACTGCGTGTCTAGATGTGACACTGTCCTCTCCCTGCAGGCCGGCCGGGCTGCGTCGTCTCTGTGACACTGACTGCGTGGCTAGATGTGACACTGTCCTCTCCCTGCAGGCCGGCCAGGCTGCGTCGTCTCTGTGACACTGACTGCGTGTCTAGATGTGACACTGTCCTCTCCCTGCAGGCCGGCCGGGCTGCGTCGTCTCTGTGACACTGACTGCGTGTCTAGATGTGACACTGTCCTCTCCCTGCAGGCCGGCCGGGCTGCGTCGTCTCTGTGACACTGACTACGTGTCTAGATGTGACACTCCTCTCCCTGCAGGCCGGCCGGGCTGCGTCGTCTCTGTGACACTGACTGCGTGTCTAGATGTGACACTCCTCTCCCTGCAGGCCGGCCGGGCTGCGTCGTCTCTGTGACACTGACTACGTGTCTAGATGTGACTCTCCCTGCAGGCCGGCCGGGCTGCGTCGTCTCTGTGACACTGACTGCGTGTCTAGATGTGACACTGTCCTCTCCCTGCAGGCCAGCCGGGCTGCGTCGTCTCTGTGACACTGACTGCGTGTCTAGATGTGACACTGTCCTCTCCCTGCAGGCCGGCCGGGCTGCGTCGTCTCTGTGACACTGACTACGTGTCTAGATGTGACACTGTCCTCTCCCTGCAGGCCGGCCGGGCTGCGTCGTCTCTGTGACACTGACTACGTGTCTAGATGTGACACTGTCCTCTCCCTGCAGGCCGGCCGGGCTGCGTCGTCTCTGTGACACTGACTACGTGTCTAGATGTGACACTGTCCTCTCCCTGCAGGCCGGCCGGGCTGCGTCGTCTCTGTGACACTGACTGCGTGTCTAGATGTGACACTGTCCTCTCCCTGCAGGCCGGCCAGGCTGCGTCGTCTCTGTGACACTGACTGCGTGTCTAGATGTGACACTCCTCTCCCTGCAGGCCGGCCGGGCTGCGTCGTCTCTGCGTCGTCTCTCCCTGCCGGGCCGGACAAGTTCCAGGAGGCACTGCAGGGCGCCGTGGTGCCGCTTGAGCCGTGCCAGAAGATCCGCCGGCTACACTCGATGCCGGTCAAGTCGGAGCCGATGGCCCGCGGTCAGGAATGGGAGGCCATGCGACACAAGATTGAGGAAGTTACCGTCGCCAGTGAGGCCCGCTGGGCGCTGGTAGAGGCCGCAGTCCAGCCCCGGCAGACGTCTGTGATGGGGTAGAGCGAGGTCGAGGCAGCTTTACGGGAATGAGCACGTGCTCATCGCTGACCTGGGTGATTATTTGTGCCCAGGTTTGTGCAATACAATAATGGTGACATTGCGCTATGGAAGTGCGGCACCGTCTGCCCAGACCGCCCAGACCACCACCAGATTCGCACCCGAGTAAGTGCGACTCGCTGACTCCATAGAGTTGAACCTTACCCCAAGCTGCCCACCGTCCGACTAGAAACAAGAATGGAATGCATGCTACTAGGTACATTCTCTCGTCAAATTACGTAAACAAAGTAGCATATGCCTGAGTGACCGCATTTCACTGTCAAAGATTTCAAAAGTACCACCAACTGACGTTTACACACCACAAAAGCAACTTATTTAAATTAGTGAATTAGCCGTTAAAATGTCTGATTACACCGAGCGATCCGTTCAGAGACAGCTCAATGCAAAACATGCAAAGTCCCGCAGTCAGACTCACCGCAGTGCAAGTTTGCAAATGAACGGCAAATTGTATGTGTATTGGATAGAGACATGTTTTGAAACAATAGGTATCTAGAGAACAATTAGCATCTACTGGGAAAGCGATCAATTAATGGAAAACTTGTTTAATGCTATACATATTATCCCTCGCACTGCAGGGGGTTGATTTCCCCCCCCCCCCCCCCTCAGGTATTTCAAAGATAGCGAAAAGGCCGCGGCGCGCAGCGCCGCCGGATTTTGGCACACCTGTTAGGACATCAATTGCGCACACTTTGAAGAAAAAAAAATCCTCTGGTCATCTCAGGTCAGGTCACCAGACCAGGTCAAGTGACCCCACCTCCAAAAATGTTTGCAATTGTGGCAAAGCCAGAGTTTTTTACCGATCAGTTTGAAACTTGCAGGATGTCATGAGGGTATAAGTACTTACAATTCTTATATCTCGGAATTTGATATCGGTGACCTAAGGTCAGGTCAATTTCGTAACTTTCCCATAAGTGAATGGGGAAATATACAAATGCTTCCTATTGCAAGGATATGCATGATATTAGTCCAATTACTTCTGGATCATGTTATTATAGGATATTCTTGATGATCCAAGTGTAAGTTTAGTTCAGTAACCCCTATTGGGTCATTTGAGGTCATGCGAGGTCACCATCACTTTTTGTCAACAACTCCCGACATAATGCAGATAGAGAAGTAAAACAGACATTAATGTGTTTGTCTCGTCGAGACACGTCTTCCCATATGCAACATGCTCTACTTAGATCACCACTTGACCTTGACCTGAGGTCAAATTTTTAAGTTAGTTTAACAAGATTACCATGTATATCATTCGAAGCGCCTTTGCCAGATAAACACAATGGTGTAAACAGTTTTTCGTTACCTTTATTATCTAAAAAGTTAATAGCGAAAAACGATTTAGAAAAAAATCTGATTTTTCCCCTTTTTGACCTCTGGAGCCTCAAATGTTGGCCTAACATCAAATTTTATGACACCTTAACCGATTGAAAATTGCACTGGCTGGCGTTTGCTTTTTCCCGTTCGTTTCTAACTAGCATAGTTTGTGAGATATATGGGAATTTCTGGAGCGATGTCCTAAAACAGGAAAAAAATGAAAAATGTTGACCTTTGAAAAATGTTGACCTTTCAGCCAACCACAAAGTGACCGAGCTCAGCAAACATTTCAGCAGCCAGCACAACTGCAAGGGTCAATGGTCTTAAGCGGCGCTTTTAAAGGGAGGAAGCCTACTGAGGAAGGAATGAAGCTTCTGAGGAAGCTCACGAGAGGGCCGCATGAGAACACAGTTGAAGAAGCGCTTGCAGTATTTATAAAGGCAAAACATACAAAGAAAACTTGGCAGTTCTCACGCACATCGGTAAAGGCTTAAAATAGTGACATATACCCTTCCTACAACGTCGTCAGAATGGCAAAATAAAAATACTATCCAGTAGGAATATCAGTTGGAGATTACAAAACAGAAGTGCCCAAACCGATGCTCTTAAATCACACGGCTGAACGCATTATTTAACAACAGGCAGAAGTGATTGATCAGATCACTCCGGGCAACACTCGCCTGGCTTTGACGGCACTAGTGGTCAGAGCGTATACAGACATAATTTGGGACAAATGACAATGCCGGACACGCAGCTCCTATCCACCACTTTGGTTGCCCTGCAGATGTTAGCGGGAACGGATATTATTTGACAAAATCCCGCGCCATCCTCGCTACGGTTTTGCCGACCGATGAAACTTGAATATGGGAAGAAAACACCTGAGAAAAGTCGCAGAGAGGCTAGCTACTGTCTTGACCAGATTGACCGCTTGACCGACCACCACATGACAACCCAGAACGATCGATTGACTAGATTGGCGATTGATTGATTGGCGATCGATTAACTAGATTGATCGATTGGCCGACCACCACGTGACAACCCAGAACGGTTCGCAAGTTATTGTAGCTGTCGATTTGCAGGACTGGAATGCTGCTGCCTTATGACAGCAGGCCGGCCGGGCTGTCAATGGTGGGCAATAACGCTGTGAACACGGTGACCGAGACGTCCTCACAAGTGTGCCGGTTATGTGGTGTAAATCACCATCCGGTGCAAATCACCTGGCAGAAGTGAGACAGCGTCAAGTGTCTCAAGCAGAACTGAAATGTGGTCTCAGCACGCTCCATGTTTGGATCCGATTTTATAATGTGTTATTCATTTAGGATATAGGATGGATGTTAAAAAGCGAATAGTGCTCGCAAGTGACCACAAGGCCCCGGTGAATGAAAGAAAAAAGATGCATACGATCTGAGTTCAAAGATAGAATGAGCCTTTATGTGCCACGGTCAGGAGGCGCCGGATCGAGCAACGGCGGCAACACGGTCAGAAGGGCATTCTCTAACGAGGCGCTGTTCGCTGCAGTAACAGGAGTATCGGCACAGCTCATACATAGATTCAGAGTGATGCTTCAAGTTGTGGTCAGGATTTAAAGTGGATGAGGCAAAGTGTTCTCAATTCTGTTGTGAAGCTGCTGATGTGTATGTATCCCTGTAACCATGGTACCCCATGCCACCCTCGGTTCATAAAATGTTGGTGCACTGTCATGCCGTGCTGCGAAACATGATTCTTCCTATAGGGGTGATGAGCGAGGAAGCGCAGGAATCACTGAACAAGTATGTTAGGGCATATCGACTGCGCTACACCCGGAAAGATAGCTGTGAACTTACCATGTCTGATCAGTTTCGTTATCTTTTGGTTATGAGCGACCCAATGATAAGCATGCAGAGATTAAAACGGCAGGGGGGCGCGGTATGGCCAAAAAGCGCTTATCGCTGTTGCCAAGAGACAATCGCCCTCGTGCAGGAGGCCAGCGTGCTGACGTCGCCAGCACCGTCAGAAACCTAATGATGATGCTGATGATGAGATGTCTGCTGACGACTCAGACAGTGACTGACGGACCAGCATGCCAGATGGATATGTCACGGTGTGTATCTGTGAAAGCACTTGTCCATTGGCGTACACCCAGAGTCCGTTAATAAAGTAAAGTTCGTAATGAATTGTTTGGTATGCACGTGAGCAGAAGAGACATGGACACTGAAGTTGCAGCAAAACATAATGAACAATATTGTATTGCATATTTTAAGTTAAAATCTTAGGAAATGACTCACTACACTTATAACTTTATGATTCAGCTCATATTGTGTTAGGTGTCAGACCAGGCTATCAGATCATCGAGTCCAGTCTCATGGATGAATATGAACATCACAATTGTAAGTTTAATTTGCAAAATCGTTGAGAAAATCGTGCACGTTCAACTCACAAAATATATGAAGGGTAATTGTGTATTTAGTAATGATCAGCATGGTTTCCTTTCAAACCATTCCACGTCTACAGCGCTCCTGTCCATGACAGACGAAATTATTAAGGGAATGGATAGATCAGAAATTTCTTTACTAGCTCTATTGGATTTGAGTCGTTGTTTTGATGTTGTCGACCATAGCACTATTCTGAAAAAATAGAGTTTTTACAGGTCAGAACTGGATGGTTTAAAAGCTACCTTGAAGGTCATACTCAAAAAGTTGCGCGTAGGGGAAAATCTATCCAAATAATTACCAATATCAATAGGCTGCTTCCAGGGTACAGTTTTAGGAAGTTTGTTGTTTAACATCTTAAGTAATGACATTGCATCTTACATCCCGTCTTCTATTAGTGGCTTCCGCGTCACTCTCATTCGATATGCAGATGACACACAATTAGCTATTACGGGACCACGTGACCAAATACGAGACATGGAGAGTGCCATGGAGCACGTTCTAGGCATTTTGAGCAACTGGTTTTTGCCAAACGGGATGATGGTTAATGCAGCTAAAACAGAACTGATGGTATGTGGTGACAGGCGTCAGATTGCTCGGATAGGAATTATGCCGAAGGTGAGATTTATGGGTGATGACCTGTTGTGCTCGGGAAGTGTTAAGAATTTATGTATGATTATAGACTCAACTCTGTAGTGGCAACCGCACGTGAAACATGTCATACACCGATGTTTTGGTATTCTTATTGGAATCCTCCATGCCAAACACGTTCTGCCAGCTTCTGTCCTGCCTCGTATAGTGGATTCTCTTGTGATCTCTCACATTAGATATTGTACTCAAGTATATGGTAGTGCTAGCAAAAGTATAATTCAGGAACTTCAAAAGGTGCTCAACTTTGCTGCACGAGTCATTTCTGGTCGCCGGAAATACGATCATGTTTCAGATGTCCTAAAGGAGTTAGTCTGGCTCACTGTTCCGAAACTTGTAGAATATTTTGATTTATGTATGATGCACAAGATTTTAACATTAAACCTGCCGGTCGGACTGCGCCAAAGCCTGTCATTTAACCATCAATCAGGCTTGCGACAAACGCAACAATCATCTCACCTATCGCTTGTTCGTCCCCGCAACAACCATGGAAAGCGCACCTTCATATACCGTGGATCCAAACTGTACAATCGCTATGCCATTGACAATCATCTACATCGTCTTAGTGTGTGTACTTTAAAATGCATGTAAGAGAGATATTGACTGAAGCTTCTTGATCTATTGACGCAGCTTCTTGACAATTGTTTGCGACGCAAATGTTGTGCTACACCAATGTATGACGAAGGTATTAAAATGGCCATATTGTGTGGAAATACCGGATGACGTGAAATAATAATAAATAATAATGAAGGTTTTCTGCGTCATTGACAATGTATTTTCGGTGTTTGATTCAATATTGCTTGTATGGCCAATACAGCACTACACAAAACGTTCCTGGCATCGCCATTGCGCACATTTTAATAGCATTTTAATAGCACAAGTTGATCTAACAAGATCACCATGTATATCATTCGAAGCGCCTTGACAAGACAAACACAATGGCGTAAATAGGTTTTCGTTACCTTTATTAAGTTCAAAGTTATTAGCGAAAAACGGTTTTGCAAACAAAAAACATTTTCCCCTTTTTTACCTCTGGGCTCTGGACCTGGAGCAGGGGCCCGGGAACAGGGGGGGCAGCGGGGGTGCTTGCCCCCCCCCCCCCCCCCAACATCTGGACCGGGGGGGCGGCGCCCCCCAACTTTGGTGAGCAGAAGTTTCCCTAAAAATGAGCTCTTTCAATTTTCTTCACAAAAAGTTATATAAAATATGAAAGCCTCTTTTATAAAATTATTATGTATTATTATATATTAATATTTTTTTAAAAAACTTATATAAAATATGAAAGTCACCTTTTTTTTAGTTTTCTTTAATAGCATGTCATACATATTATTATTATATAACTTTGCCTTTATAGCAGTATCGTATACCTTTCTTTTGCTTCCTTTTCCTTTTTCCATTGTGTTCTATGAGATATAATGGAAAACTTTGGTAGCAGTACATTTGGTAGCAGATGTCTGCTTGGCGCGTCGTCGTTAAAATAACGCACTGACGGCGATAAACATCTGCTGCTTTTTGTTTATTAGTTTATCCCACGTCAACGTTACGGATGTGGTCAAACTGGCGTGCGGCCCTCTAGCTGTCCTCTCTGTCTCTGCCGACGTGGCGGCAATTGCAAGCAAGATTTATCGTAAATGTCGTAGGTTACCGTGATACGGTGATGAAGCGGTCGGTGCAGCCTACACTCGCGGGCTTCTTCAAGAAAAACAAACGTCAGGCGTCAGGTACGAGCATTTTATCAGACGACAGGCGGGTTTACAAAGGCATACGGTTCATAGTAGGAAAGGGGGGTGGGGGGGTGGCATGACCCCACTTTTACATAATTTTTGCTTTCTAGGGTAACCCGCGCCGTGTCGGGGGTGGGGCGTTTAGACGCCGCCCCCTAAGGTTTTCCGAGGATAACGAAAAAACGGCGGCGCGCCGTTTTTGCCGTTTCAAAAACGGCGTACGGCGCACAGCGCCGCCGTTTCAGCCGCCTTTTTTGGCACACCTGCTCGGGCATCAATTACCCACATTGTGTGCAATTCTTGACCACAGGTCATCTCAGGTCAGGTCACGTGACCACACCTCCAAATAAGTTTGCGGTCGTACCACAGCCACAGTTTTGGGCCGATCAGTTTCAAACTTACAAGATTTCATCAGGTCATAGATACCTACAATTCGAATATCTAAGATGTTGTATATCGGTGACCTAAGGTCGCCGGTCGGGTTAATTTCGTGACCTCCCATTATAAGTCAATGGTAAATATTAAAATGTTTCATTTTCCGAGGATACGCATGATATCAGTCCAATTCCTTCTGGATCATGTTATCATAGGCTATTATTGATGATCCAGGTTAAATTTTTGTTCAGTGACCCCTACAGGATCAGCCGAGGGCAGCAGAGGTCACCAACACTTTTGGTTGCAATAACTCTCGATAGAATGAAGATAAAGAAGTGAAATCGGCATCAATGTGTTTTCTTGTCGAGACACGTCTCCCAATATGCAACATGACCTACTTGGGTTGCCACTTGACCTTGACCTGAGGTCAAATTTCTAAGTTGACCTAAGCTGGTCCAAATTAATGTGATTCGAAGCGCGTTGACGAGACAAACATGATGGCGTCAAAATTATTGCCGTATCTGTATTAGGTAAACAGTTATTTCCGAACGTTTTGCAAAAAAAAATAACCCTTTTGACATTTGATGACCTCTGGAGCCTAAACTATTAACCCGAGGTAAAATGTGGTGATACTGTATGATTTAATATTTCAACAGCTTTCGATTACTTCTTTCCGTTTGTTCCTATCTATCATAGTTCCCGAGATATTTGGGGGTTTCTGGAGAAACGTCCTAAACTGGCAAATCTGACCTTTGGTGACCTCTGGTGACTCAATATTGACCTGAACCTAAACATGTTAAAATAGTTTCAAAGTGGTTTTTGATGAGCTTTCGAACCGTGTCGGTTTTCTAATGAGGAAAATTTGAGAACGAAAAGGTGCACCAAGATGAGAAGTGAGATTGCGCAAAAAAATTGTTTCGCCCCCCCAACTTTAAAATCGTTCCCGGGCCCATGACCTGGAGTCTCAAATATTTACCCAGATCAAATTGTAAGGTACGTGGTCGATTGCAAATTGCAATGGTTGGCGATCGCTTTTTCCCGTTTGTTTTTAGCTAGCATAGTTCCCGAGATATATGGGAATTTCTGGAGCAAAGTCCTAAAACAGAAAAAAAAACTGGCAAATTTGACCCTCGATGACCTCTGGTGACCTCAATTTTGACCTGACCTAAAACAAATTTGAAATACTTTCGATAGAACTTGTATCAAACTATCAAACTATCTTGTCGATAGAACTTGCATCAAACTATCAATCGCCGTTTTCTACTTGTCGCTACGAAGCGTAGTTTTTTAGAGCTCACGGGGGCGGAAATCACCCCACCCCTGCAGTTCGTGGTAGGCGCAAACTCCCTGCAGTGCGCAGGGCGGGTTCACAAGTATTCGTGTTGTAGATTACGCTACAGCAGATCGTTTAAGGCCACACTTAAGTTTCTATAACAAAAAAAATTTGAGATCTCAGTGGGGTCAACTTGTACCCCTCCCACATAATAATTTCCATAAACAAAACAGGAACAGATCTGAAGAAATATGAATTGCACCGATACACTTTCCCATTTCTTATACCCCCGGGTCTTCGTTTGTATAGTCCCGAGACCAATATCTTGGCCACAGATAATGCCTAGTAGCGCTTGTGGCGACCGGCTGGCCCAGTCTGCGATGGCGCGGGGTTCCGGGGCGGGGCGGTGGCGGGCGGTGGTGTGTGGTTCACCGTGCCAAATGATGCGCGCCGCTGCCAGCGGGCACACGTCACCGGCCATCTCATTTACAGGGGACGGGCGGACCGGCTGGAGCTGAACACGACACCGGAAACGGTACCCCGTCTGGTCAGAAAATCACAGATCTAGTGCAGCACGACACCGGACACGGTACCCCGTCTGGTCAGAAAATCACAGATCTAGTGCAGCACGACACCGGAAACGGTACCCCCGTCTGGTCAGAAAATCACAGATCTAGTGCAGCACGACACCGGAAACGGTACCCCCGTCTGGTCAGAAAATCACAGATCTAGTGCAGCACGACACCGGACACGGTACCCCCGTCTGGTCAGAAAATCACAGATCTAGTGCAGCACGACACCGGAAACGGTACCCCCGTCTGGTCAGAAAATCACAGATCTAATGCAGCACGACACCGGAAACGGTACCCCGTCTGGTCAGAAAATCACAGATCTAGTGCAGCACGACACCGGAAACGGTACCCCGTCTGGTCAGAAAATCACAGATCTAGTGCAGCACGACACCGGAAACGGTACCCCGTCTGGTCAGAAAATCACAGATCTAGTGCAGCACGACACCGGAAACGGTACCCCGTCTGGTCAGAAAATCACAGATCTAGTGCAGCACGACACCGGACACGGTACCCCGTCTGGTCAGAAAATCACAGATCTAGTGCAGCACGACACCGGAAACGGCACCCCGTCTGGTCAGAAAATCACAGATCTAGTGCAGCACGACACCGGAAACGGTACCCCCGTCTGGTCAGAAAATCACAGATCTAGTGCAGCACGACACCGGACACGGTACCCCGTCTGGTCAGAAAATCACAGATCTAGTGCAGCACGACACCGGAAACGGTACCCCGTCTGGTCAGAAAATCACAGATTAGAATAGTTAAAATAGTTTCAGTGTTATACAGTGCAGACCGGAAGTGACCACTGAGGGTAATCCTACCAATTGTCGGTTTTAAGACGTCCGCTCAACCATTAGTGTGTACAGATGCTATCCATGAATGACTTAACCCGCGCACTGCAGGGGGTTTGCGCCGAACACGAACTGCAGGGGGTTGATTTCCGCCGCCCCGCCCCCCCCCCCCCCTGAGATCTCTAAAACTACGCAACGTAGCGACAAGCGGAAAACGGTGTTTGATAGCTTCATACAAGTTCTATCGAAAGTAGTTCTTATTTGTTAAGGTCAGGTCAAAATTGAGGTCACCAGAGGTCATCAAAGGTCAAATTTTCCATTTTTCCCTGTTTTAGGACTTTGCTCCAGAAATTCCCATATATCTCGGAAACTGTGCCAGCTAGAAACACACGGAAAACAGCGATCGCCATCCATTGAAATTTACAATCGACAAAGTGTCCTCAAATTTGATCTCAGGTCAATATTAGAGGGTCCAGAGGTAAAAAAAAGAAACAAAATGCTGCTTTTTTGCAAAACCGTTTTTCGCTAATAACTTTTTACCTAAGACAGATAACGGAAAAATGTTTACGCCATTGTATTTACCTCGTCAGGGCACTTTGAATAATATACATAGTGTCTGTTTTAGGTCAATTTCAAAATTTGACTTCAGGCCAAATGACCTTGACCTGAGGTCAAGACCCAAGTAGGTCATGTTGCATATAGGGAGACGTATCTCAACGAGAAAAACACATTGCGGTCGATTTTACTTCTCCATCTTCATTATGTCGCGAGTTATTGACAACAAAAATGATGGTAACCTCGGATGACCTCAAATGACCCCATAGGGGTCACTGAACAAAACTTACACTTGGATCATCAAGAATATCCTATAATAACATGATCCAGAAGTAAGTCATGCATATCCTCGAAAT
>JAXIVJ010020180.1:0-14223 GCA_036785665.1 Chirona hameri
CCAGCTGGATTAACAAAAATAGCTCTGTTGCAACAACTCGCGATTAAATAGCTACCCAGGGGCGTAGCTTCTTCAGCCAAGTTGGGCGGGGGGGGATGAGCTGGAAAAATTTCTTAAAGTACCATAAAAGTCCACAAAATGCAGATTTATCCCTGGATCTGACCCACTTCTTCGTCAAAGTAGGGGGGGGGCTGAAACCCCAGTTTTTTTTTGTTTAGGGGGGGGGGGGCTGAATTCCCCAACTGCATAAGATCATACTACTAACCAAATAATTACTACCCAAATAATTAATCCAGAAATTGTACCTAGCGCAGACCCATTCTACCCAGCGACTTTCGCATCCTCCAGTGCGTGCATGTATCTGACTTTCCATATGCTAAATATAAGTTTGGTCGGGGTATACTGTTCCGCATTGCATTTAGATGCTGCGGTACAGTCGTCTTGTCAGCAACACTGGCGACAAACCACTAGCACAGTCCGTGAGGCGGCTCCGTCTAGCCAATGTAGAACAAATGTCTCATTATCACAGCTGGATCTGACCCACTTCTTCGTCAAAGTAGGGGGGGCTGAAACCCCAGTTTTTTTTGTTTGGGGGGGGGGGGGCTGAATCCCCCAACTGCATAAGATCATACTACTAACCAAATAATTACTACCCAAATAATTAATCCAGAAATTGTACCTAGCGCAGACCCATTCTACCCAGCGACTTTCGCATCATCCAGTGCGTGCATGTATCTGACTTTTCATATGCTAAATATAAGTTTGGTCGGGGTATACTGTTCCGCATTGCATTTAGATGCTGCGGTACAGTCGTCCTGTCAGAAACACTGGCGACAAACCACTAGCACAGTCCGTGAGGCGGCTCCGTCTAGCCAATGTAGAACAAATGTCTCATTATCACAGCTTGGGTCAAGGAGCCAAAATGCATCGGCCGGGAATCGAACCCGGGCCGCCCGCGTGGCAGGCGAGCATTCTACCACTGAACCACCGATGCTGTATTTTCCCTATTATACGCTGGCTCCGCGTCGCAAGAGGCCGTGTACTGTAGTCACGAGCTCTGAATAACGTATGATGATGACTGGCGAGAAATAAACCGACTTGTTCAATCCGAGCAGCACAACCAACATAGGTGAACTACAACCGGCTATTTTCCTCCATTGATTCACTTTATGGTTAATAGACGGCGGAAGATCCCCAGTCCCCAGTGGCAATACAATTACTTCACTGTTCTAAAGACGCACTCGAGCATTGCCCATGTCATTATAAAATTAATGGGAAATAACATTTCCTCATATTGTACACATTACAAAAGAAGTCCATTGCTCTTGCATAATTGTTCCAGTAAATGACCGTGCAGGTCACAAACTACAAACGTCATTGAAGTATTTAGGTTATATTGAGGCGAATGTGTCGTCCCGTTCTTACCTTGTAAAGCGAGTGGCTCGTGGAACTTTTGATTGAACCGCACTTAGTTTGAACCAATTCCTGTTTCGCCTCACCATTCATTCCAGCAAGGTCGTGGAACGACTTGTCACACCGACAAACAATTCCCGCAGTCTTCACTCATGCACTTGCTCACCTCAAAACTACGATGCTCCCCCGGGTGGACTCGAACCACGAACCTTTCGGTTGACAGCCGAACGCGCTAACCAGTTGCGCCACGGACGCTACAGTATTTCAGCTCTATGCCATTTTCCTAAGGAGAATGTGTTGTGAAGCACTTAACTCTCAAGCATATGGCTGGAATTCCCAGTTCTGTGCACAGAGCGTGAGGAATGTATACCGGTTTATATTTCCTTTTTGTCACTGGTACGCCTGAGTTGCGCCTGACGTTAACTATGGTAAACATCTTTTCATTTACCCACAAATTTTAAACATTGCTGGCTCATTCGCTTTCCCAGGCAACAGCTACGGTGGCAGCTTTGGCTATTTGCTATGCTTTAGTCCCGTATCCCGTTGTCGTACCCTGTATCCCGTTCCCGTATCCTGTTCCCTTGTCCCGTTCTCGTACATAATTTCCATATCCCGTTCCCGTAACCCTTTCCTGTACCCCATTCCCGTATGCTGTTCCCTTATGCCGTTCCCGTATACCTTTCCCGTATGCCGTTTCCGTATGCCGTTCCCGTTCCCTTATCTCGTTCCCGTATGCCGTTCCCGTATGCTATTCTGGTATGCCGTTCCCGTATCCCGTTTCCGTAACCTAGTCCCATATCCCGTTCCCGCATTACGTTAACGTGTATGCATCCCTCTCTTGTAATCCGTTCACTGGTCATAGGCCTTTTGCTCCAAAATTACCGAACTGGATAAATAAAATAAAATAAAACAGCTCTCTTGCCGCAACTTGCGAAAAAATAACTATCACCATAAATCATCCAGAAATTCTACCCACCGAAGCTCCATTCTACCCAGCGACTTCGCATGATCCCGAGCGTGCATTTATCTGACTTTCACTATGATAAATTTAAATTTGGTCAGGGTATGCAGTTCCGCATTGCATTGATATGCTACCGTACAGTCTTTAAGTCAGAAGCACTCCCAGCAAATCATTAGCACAGTCATAAAGGCGCCACCGTCTAGCCAATGTAGAACCAATGTCTGATTATCACAGCTTGTGCCTAGCAGTCAAAATGCTACGGTGGCAGCTATGACTATTTGCTATGCTTTAGATTCGTATCCCATTGCCGTACCCTCTATCCTGTTCCGTATTCCGTTCCCGTACCTGATTTCCATATCCCGTTCCCGTAACCTGTTCCCACACTCCGTTCCCGTATACCATTCCCTTATGCCGTTCCCGTACGGCATTCATGTATGCCGTTCCCATATGATGTTCCTGTAAGCTGTTCCCGTATGCCGTTCCCGTATAGCGTTCCCGTACCCCGTTCCCGTATGCCGTTACTATATCTTGTTCCCTATTCATTTCCCATATCCCGTTGTCATATCCCGTTCCCGCATCACGTTAACATTTATACATCCCTGTCCTGTAATCCATGCACTGGCTACAGGCCTATTGCGCCCAAATTACCCAGCTGGATTAACAAAAAACACCTCTCTTGCACCAACTCGCGATTAAATAGCTACCCAGGGGCGTAGCTTCTTCAGGCAAGTTGGGCGGGTGGGGTGGGGGGCTGAGCTGGAAAAATTGCTTAAAGTACCATCAAAATCCACAAAATGCAGATTTCTACCTGGATTTGACCCACTTCTTCGTCAAAGTGGGGGGGGGGCTGAAACCCCAGTTTTTTTTTTGGGGGGGGGGGGGTGGCTGAATCTCCCAACTGACTAAGATCCTACACCCCTGTAACTACCCCAATAATTAATCCAGAAATTCTACCTAGCGCAGCCCCATTCTACCCAGCGACTTTCGCATCCTCCCGGTTCTGCATGTTTCTGACTTTTCATATGCTAAATATAAGTTTGGTCGGGGTATGCTGTTCCGCATTGCATTTAGATGCTGCGGTACAGTCGTCTTGTCAGAAACACTGGCTACAAACCACTAGCATAGTTCGTGAGGCGACTCCGTCTAGCCAATGTAGAACAGATGTCTCATTATCACAGCTTGGGTCAAGGAGCCAAAATGCATCGGCCGGGAATCGAACCCGGGCCGCCCGCGTGGCAGGCGAGCATTCTACCACTGAACCACCGATGCTGCATTTCCCCTATTAAATGCTGTCTCCGCGTCGCAAGGGGCCGGTGTACTGTAGTCACGAGCTCTGAATGACGTGTCAAACGTCATATCATCATACGTCATTCAGAGCTCGTGACTACAGTACACGGTCCCTTGCAACGCAGAGCGAGCATATAATAGGGAAAATACAGCATCGGTGGTTCAGTGGTAGAATGCTCTCCTGCCACGCGGGCGGCCCGGGTTCGATTCCCGGCCGATGCATTTTGGCTCCTTGACCCAAGCTGTGATAATGAGACATTTGATGACTGGCGAGAAATAAACCGACTTGTTCACTCCGGGCTAAACAAACGACATAGGTGAACTACAGCCGGCTATTTTCCTCCATTGATTCACTTTATGGTTGATAAGAGACGGCGGAAGATCCCCAGTCCCCAGTGGCAATACAATTACTTCCCTGTTCTAAAGACGCACGCGAAGAATATCTATATCATTATAAAATTAATGGGAAATAACATTTCCCCATATTGTACAAATTACAATTGAAGTCCATTGCTCTTGTACAATTTTTCCAATAAATGGCCGTGCAGGTCACAAACTACAAACGTCAGTAAAGTATTTAGGTTATATTGAGGCGAATGTGTCGTCCCGTTCTTACTTTGTAAAGTGGAAATGGAACTTGGAAACTCATGGAACTTTCATGGAACTCATGGAACTCATGGAACTTTCTCATGGAACTTTTGATAGAACTGCACTTAGTTTGAAACAATTCCTTCTTCGCCTCATCATTCATTCCAGCAAGGTCGTGGAACGACTTGTCACACCGCCAAACAATTCCCGCAGTTTTCACTCATGCAATTGCTCACCTTAAAACTACGTTGCGCCCCCGGGTGGACTCGAACCACCAACCTTTCGGTTAACAGCCGAACGCGCTAACCAATTGCGCCACGGAGGCTACAGTATTTCAGCTCTATGACATTTTGCTTAGGACAAATGCTTTATCGCTGGTATCACTCAGCCTGATGAGAATATCTTATGAAGCACATCACTCAAGCATATGGATGGTATTGCCAGTTCTGTGCACAGAGCGTGAGGAATGTATACCGGTATATATTTTCTTTGTGTCACTGGTACGCCTGAGTTGCGCCTGACGTTAACTATGGTAAACATCTTTTTCACCTTTGCCGTTCCCGTATGCCGTTCCCGTATGTCGTTCCCGTATGCCGTTCCCGTATGCCGTTCCCGTATGCCGTTCCCGTATGCCGTTCCAGTATGCCGTTCCCGTATGCCGTTCCAGTACGGCATTCCTGTATGCCGTTCCCGTATGTTGTTCCCGTATGTTGTTCCCGTATGTTGTTCCCGTATGCCGTTCCCGTATATCGTTTCGTACCCCGTTCATGTATGCCGTTACTATATCTTGTTCCCTATTCATTTCCCATATTCCGTTGTCATATCCCGTTCCCGCATCACGTTAACATTTATGCATCCGGCTTGTAATCCATGCACTAGTCACTGGCCTATTGTCCCCAAATTACCCAGCTGGATTAACAAAAATAGCTCTATTGCACCAACTCGCGATTAAATAGCTACCCAGGGGCGTAGCTTCTTCAGCCAAGTTGGGCGGGGGGGGGGCTGAGCTGGAAAAATTGCTTAAAGTACCATAAAAATCCACAAAATGCAGATTTCTCCCTGGATCTGACCCACTTCTTCGTTAAAGTAGGGGCGGGCTGAAACCCCAGTTCTTTTGTTTGGGGGGGGGGGCTGAATCCCCCAACTGCATAAGATCATACTACTAACCCAATAATTACTACCCCAATAATTAATACAGAAATTGTACCTAGCGCAGACCCATTCTACCCAGGGGCTTTCGCATCCTCCAGTGGGTGCATGTATCTGACTTTCCATATGCTAAATATAAGTTTGGTCGTGGTATGCTGTTCCGCATTGCATTTATATGCTGCGGTACAGTCGTCCTGTCAGAAACACTGGCGACAAACCACTAGCACAGTCCGTGAGGCGGCTCCGTCTAGCTAATGTAGAACAAATGTCTCATTATCACAGCTTGGGTCAAAGAGCCAAAATGCATCGGCCGGGAATCGAACCCCGCGTGGCAGGCGAGCATTCTACCACTGAACCACCGATGCTGTATTTTCCCTATTATACGCTGGCTCCGCGTCGCAAGAGGCCGTGTACTGTAGTCACGAGCTCTGAATGACGTATGATGATGACTGGCGAGAAATAAACCGACTTGTTCAATCCGGGCAGCACAACCAACATAGGTGAACTACAACCGGCTATTTTCCTCAATTGTTTCACTTTAGACGGCAGAAGATCCCCAGTCCCCAGTGGCAATACAATTACTTCACTGTTCTAAAGACGCACTCGAGCATTGCCCATGTCATTATAAAATTAATGGGAAATAACATTTCCTCATATTGTACACATTACAAAAGAAGTCCATTGCTCTTGCATAATTGTTCCAGTAAATGACCGTGCAGATCACAAATTACAAACGCCATTGAAGTATTTAGGTTATATTGAGGCGAATGTGTCGTCCCCTTCTTACCTTGTAAAGCGAGTGGCTCGTGGAACTTTTGATTGAACCGCACTTAGTTTGAACCAATTCCTGTTTCGCCTCACCATTAATTCCAGCAAGGTCGTGGAACGACTTGTCACACCGACAAACAATTCCTGCAGTCTTCACTCATGCACTTGCTCACCTCAAAACTACGCTGCTCCCCCGGGTGGACTCTAACCACCAACCTTTCGGTTGACAGCCGAAAGCGCTAACCAATTGCGCCACGGACGCTACAGTATTTCAGCTCTATGCCATTTTCCTTAGGACAAATGCTTTATCGCTGGTATCACTCAGCCTTAGGAGAATGTCTTATGAAGCACTTAACTCTCAAGCATATGGCTGGGATTCTCAGTTCTGTGCACAGAGCGTGAGGAATGTATACCGGTTTATATTTCCTTTTTGTCACTGGTACGCCTGAGTTGCGCCTGACGTTAACTATGGTAAACATCTTTTCATTTACCCACAAATTTTAAACATTGCTGCCTCATTCGCTTGCCCAGGCAACAGCTACGGTGGCAGCTTTGGCTATTTGCTATGCTTTAGTCCCGTATCCTGTTGCCATACCCTGTATCCCGTTCCCGTATCCCGTTCCCTTGTCCCGTTCTCGTACATAATTTCCATATCCCGTTCCCGTAACCCTTTCCTGTACCCCATTCCCGTATGCTGTTCCCTTATGCCGTTCCCGTATACCTTTCCCGTATGCCGTTTCCGTATGCCGTTTCCGTTCCCGTATCTCGTTCCCGTATGCCGTTCCCGTATGCTATTCTGGTATGCCGTTCCCGTATCCCGTTTCCGTAACCTAGTCCCATATCCCGTTCCCGCATTACGTTAACGTGTATGCATCCCTCTCTTGTAATCCGTTCACTGGTCATAGGCCTATTGCGCCAAAATTACCGAACTAGATAAATAAAATAAAATAAAACAGCTCTCTTGCCGCAACTTGCGAAAAAATAACTATCACCATAAATCATCCAGAAATTCTACCCACCGAAGCTCCATTCTACCCAGCGACTTCGCATGATCCCGAGCGTGCATTTATCTGACTTTCCCTATGATAAATTTAAATTTGGTCAGGGTATGCAGTTCCGCATTGCATTGATATGCTACCGTACAGTCTTTAAGTCAGAAGCACTCCCGGCAAATCATTAGCACAGTCATAAAGGCGCCACCGTCTAGCCAATGTAGAACCAATGTCTGATTATCACAGCTTGTGCCTAGGAGTCAAAATGCTATGGTGGCAGCTATGACTATTTGCTATGCTTTAGATTCGTATCCCATTGCCGTACCCTCTATCCTGTTCCGTATTCCGTTCCCGTACCTGATTTCCATATCCCGTTCCCGTAACCTGTTCCCACACTCCGTTCCCGTATACCGTTCCCTTATGCCGTTCCCGTACGGCATTCATGTATGCCGTTCCCATATGATGTTCCTGTAAGCTGTTCCCGTATGCCGTTCCCGTATAGCGTTCCCGTACCCCGTTCCCGTATGCCGTTACTATATCTTGTTCCCTATTCATTTCCCATATCCCGTTGTCATATCCCGTTCCCGCATCACGTTAACATTTATACATCCCTGTCCTGTAATCCATGCACTGGCTACAGGCCTATTGCGCCCAAATTACCCAGCTGGATTAACAAAAAACACCTCTCTTGCACCAACTCGCGATTAAATAGCTACCCAGGGGCGTAGCTTCTTCAGCCAAGTTGGGCGGGCGGGGGGGGGCTGAGCTGGAAAAATTGCTTAAAGTACCATCAAAATCCACAAAATGCAGATTTCTCCCTGGATTTGACCCACTTCTTCGTCAAAGTGTGGGGAGGCTGAAACCCCATTTTTTTTTGGGGGGGGGGTGGCTGAATCTCCCAACTGACTAAGATCCTACACCCCTGTAACTACCCCAATAAATAATCCAGAAATTCTACCTAGCGCAGCCCCATTCTACCCAGCGACTTTCGCATCCTCCCGGTTCTGCATGTTTCTGACTTTTCATATGCTAAATATAAGTTTGGTCGGGGTATGCTGTTCCGCATTGCATTTAGATGCTGCGGTACAGTCGTCTTGTCAGAAACACTGGCTACAAACCACTAGCATAGTTCGTGAGGCGACTCCGTCTAGCCAATGTAGAACAGATGTCTCATTATCACAGCTTGGGTCAAGGAGCCAAAATGCATCGGCCGGGAATCGAACCCGGGCCGCCCGCGTGGCAGGCGAGCATTCTACCACTGAACCACCGATGCTGCATTTCCCCTATTAAATGCTGTCTCCGCGTCGCAAGGGGCCGGTGTACTGTAGTCACGAGCTCTGAATGACGTGTCAAACGTCATATCATCATACGTCATTCAGAGCTCGTGACTACAGTACACGGTCCCTTGCAACGCAGAGCGAGCATATAATAGGGAAAATACAGCATCGGTGGTTCAGTGGTAGAATGCTCTCCTGCCACGCGGGCGGCCCGGGTTCGATTCCCGGCCGATGCATTTTGGCTCCTTGACCCAAGCTATGATAATGAGACATTTGATGACTGGCGAGAAATAAACCGACTTGTTCACTCCGGGCTAAACAAACGACATAGGTGAACTACAGCCGGCTATTTTCCTCCATTGATTCACTTGATGGTTGATAAGAGACGGCGGAAGATCCCCAGTCCCCAGTGGCAATACAATTACTTCCCTGTTCTAAAGACGCACGCGAAGAATATCTATATCATTATAAAATTAATGGGAAATAACATTTCCCCATATTGTACAAATTACAATTGAAGTCCATTGCTCTTGTATAATTTTTCCAATAAATGACCGTGCAGGTCACAAACTACAAACGTCAGTAAAGTATTTAGGTTATATTGAGGCGAATGTGTCGTCCCGTTCTTACTTTGTAAAGTGAGTGCCTCGTGGAACTTTTGATAGAACTGCACTTAGTTTGAAACAATTCCTTCTTCGCCTCATCATTCATTCCAGCAAGGTCGTGGAACGACTTGTCACACCGCCAAACAATTCCCGCAGTTTTCACTCATGCAATTGCTCACTTTAAAACTACGTTGCGCCCCCGGGTGGACTCGAACCACCAACCTTTCGGTTAACAGCCGAACGCGCTAACCAATTGCGCCACGGAGGCTACAGTATTTCAGCTCCATGACATTTTGCTTAGGACAAATGCTTTATCGCTGGTATCACTCAGCCTGATGAGAATATCTTATGAAGCACATGACTCAAGCATATGGATGGTATTGCCAGTTCTGTGCACAGAGCGTGAGGAATGTATACCGGTTTATATTTTCTTTGTGTCACTGGTACGCCTGAGTTGCGCCTGACGTTAACTATGGTAAACATCTTTTTCGCCTTTGCTGTTCCCGTATGACGTTCCCGTATGTCGTTCCCGTATGCCGTTCCCGTATGCCGTTCCCGTATGCCGTTCCCGTATGCCGTTCCAGTATGCCGTTCCCGTATGCCGTTCCAGTACGGCATTCCTGTATGCCGTTCCCGTATGTTGTTCCCGTATGTTGTTCCCGTATGTTGTTCCCGTATGCCGTTCCCGTATATCGTTTCGTACCACGTTCATGTATGCCGTTACTATATCTTGTTCCCTATTCATTTCCCATATTCCGTTGTCATATCCCGTTCCCGCATCACGTTAACATTTATGCATCCGGCTTGTAATCCATGTACTAGGCCCTGGCCTATTGCGCCCCAATTACCCAGCTGGATTAACAAAAATAGCTCTGTTGCAACAACTCGCGATTAAATAGCTACCCAGGGGCGTAGCTTCTTCAGCCAAGTTGGGCGGGGGGGATGAGCTGGAAAAATTTCTTAAAGTACCATAAAAGTCCACAAAATGCAGATTTATCCCTGGATCTGACCCACTTCTTCGTCAAAGTAGGGGGGGGGCTGAAACCCCAGTTTTTTTTTGTTTAGGGGGGGGCTGAATCCCCCAACTGCATAAGATCATACTACTAACCAAATAATTACTACCCAAATAATTAATCCAGAAATTGTACCTAGCGCAGACCCATTCTACCCAGCGACTTTCGCATCCTCCAGTGCGTGCATGTATCTGACTTTCCATATGCTAAATATAAGTTTGGTCGGGGTATACTGTTCCGCATTGCATTTAGATGCTGCGGTACAGTCGTCTTGTCAGAAACACTGGCGACAAACCACTAGCACAGTCCGTGAGGCGGCTCCGTCTAGCCAATGTAGAACAAATGTCTCATTATCACAGCTGGATCTGACCCACTTCTTCGTCAAAGTAGGGGGCGGCTGAAACCCCAGTTTTTTTTGTTTGGGGGGGGGCTGAATCCCCCAACTGCATAAGATCATACTACTAACCAAATAATTACTACCCAAATAATTAATCCAGAAATTGTACCTAGCGCAGACCCATTCTACCCAGCGACTTTCGCATCATCCAGTGCGTGCATGTATCTGACTTTTCATATGCTAAATATAAGTTTGGTCGGGGTATACTGTTCCGCATTGCATTTAGATGCTGCGGTACAGTCGTCCTGTCAGAAACACTGGCGACAAACCACTAGCACAGTCCGTGAGGCGGCTCCGTCTAGCCAATGTAGAACAAATGTCTCATTATCACAGCTTGGGTCAAGGAGCCAAAATGCATCGGCCGGGAATCGAACCCGGGCCGCCCGCGTGGCAGGCGAGCATTCTACCACTGAACCACCGATGCTGTATTTTCCCTATTATACGCTGGCTCCGCGTCGCAAGAGGCCGTGTACTGTAGTCACGAGCTCTGAATAACGTATGATGATGACTGGCGAGAAATAAACCGACTTGTTCAATCCGAGCAGCACAACCAACATAGGTGAACTACAACCGGCTATTTTCCTCCATTGATTCACTTTATGGTTAATAGACGGCGGAAGATCCCCAGTCCCCAGTGGCAATACAATTACTTCACTGTTCTAAAGACGCACTCGAGCATTGCCCATGTCATTATAAAATTAATGGGAAATAACATTTCCTCATATTGTACACATTACAAAAGAAGTCCATTGCTCTTGCATAATTGTTCCAGTAAATGACCGTGCAGGTCACAAACTACAAACGTCATTGAAGTATTTAGGTTATATTGAGGCGAATGTGTCGTCCCGTTCTTACCTTGTAAAGCGAGTGGCTCGTGGAACTTTTGATTGAACCGCACTTAGTTTGAACCAATTCCTGTTTCGCCTCACCATTCATTCCAGCAAGGTCGTGGAACGACTTGTCACACCGACAAACAATTCCCGCAGTCTTCACTCATGCACTTGCTCACCTCAAAACTACGATGCTCCCCCGGGTGGACTCGAACCACGAACCTTTCGGTTGACAGCCGAACGCGCTAACCAGTTGCGCCACGGACGCTACAGTATTTCAGCTCTATGCCATTTTCCTAAGGAGAATGTGTTATGAAGCACTTAACTCTCAAGCATATGGCTGGAATTCCCAGTTCTGTGCACAGAGCGTGAGGAATGTATACCGGTTTATATTTCCTTTTTGTCACTGGTACGCCTGAGTTGCGCCTGACGTTAACTATGGTAAACATCTTTTCATTTACCCACAAATTTTAAACATTGCTGGCTCATTCGCTTTCCCAGGCAACAGCTACGGTGGCAGCTTTGGCTATTTGCTATGCTTTAGTCCCGTATCCCGTTGTCGTACCCTGTATCCCGTTCCCGTATCCTGTTCCCTTGTCCCGTTCTCGTACATAATTTCCATATCCCGTTCCCGTAACCCTTTCCTGTACCCCATTCCCGTATGCTGTTCCCTTATGCCGTTCCCGTATACCTTTCCCGTATGCCGTTTCCGTATGCCGTTCCCGTTCCCGTATCTCGTTCCCGTATGCCGTTCCCGTATGCTATTCTGGTATGCCGTTCCCGTATCCCGTTTCCGTAACCTAGTCCCATATCCCGTTCCCGCATTACGTTAACGTGTATGCATCCCTCTCTTGTAATCCGTTCACTGGTCATAGGCCTTTTGCTCCAAAATTACCGAACTGGATAAATAAAATAAAATAAAACAGCTCTCTTGCCGCAACTTGCGAAAAAATAACTATCACCATAAATCATCCAGAAATTCTACCCACCGAAGCTCCATTCTACCCAGCGACTTCGCATGATCCCGAGCGTGCATTTATCTGACTTTCCCTATGATAAATTTAAATTTGGTCAGGGTATGCAGTTCCGCATTGCATTGATATGCTACCGTACAGTCTTTAAGTCAGAAGCACTCCCGGCAAATCATTAGCACAGTCATAAAGGCGCCACCGTCTAGCCAATGTAGAACCAATGTCTGATTATCACAGCTTGTGCCTAGCAGTCAAAATGCTACGGTGGCAGCTATGACTATTTGCTATGCTTTAGATTCGTATCCCATTGCCGTACCCTCTATCCTGTTCCGTATTCCGTTCCCGTACCTGATTTCCATATCCCGTTCCCGTAACCTGTTCCCACACTCCGTTCCCGTATACCATTCCCTTATGCCGTTCCCGTACGGCATTCATGTATGCCGTTCCCATATGATGTTCCTGTAAGCTGTTCCCGTATGCCGTTCCCGTATAGCGTTCCCGTACCCCGTTCCCGTATGCCGTTACTATATCTTGTTCCCTATTCATTTCCCATATCCCGTTGTCATATCCCGTTCCCGCATCACGTTAACATTTATACATCCCTGTCCTGTAATCCATGCACTGGCTACAGGCCTATTGCGCCCAAATTACCCAGCTGGATTAACAAAAAACACCTCTCTTGCACCAACTCGTGATTAAATAGCTACCCAGGGACGTAGCTTCTTCAGCCAAGTTGGGCGGGCGGGGGGGGGGGGGCTGAGCTGGAAAAATTGCTTAAAGTACCATCAAAATCCACAAAATGCAGATTTCTCCCTGGATTTGACCCACTTCTTCGTCAAAGTGGGGGGGGGCTGAAACCCCAGCTTTTTTTTTGGGGGGGGGGGGGTGGCTGAATCTCCCAACTGACTAAGATCCTACACCCCTGTAACTACCCCAATAAATAATCCAGAAATTCTACCTAGCGCAGCCCCATTCTACCCAGCGACTTTCGCATCCTCCCGGTTGTGCATGTTTCTGACTTTTCATATGCTAAATATAAGTTTGGTCGGGGTATGCTGTTCCGCATTGCATTTAGATGCTGCGGTACAGTCGTCTTGTCAGAAACATTGGCTGCAAACCAATAGCATAGTTCGTGAGGCGGCTCCGTCTAGCCAATGTAGAACAGATGTCTCATTATCACAGCTTGGGTCAAGGAGCCAAAATGCATCGGCCGGGAATCAAACGCGGGCCGCCCGCGTGGCAGGCGAGCATTCTACCACTGAACCACCGATGCTGCATTTCCCCTATTATATGCTGTCTCCGCGTCGCAAGGGGCCGGTGTACTGTAGTCACCAGCTCTGAATGACGTGTCAAATGTCATATCATCATACGTCATTCAGATCTCGTGACTACAGTACACGGTCCCTTGCAACGCAGAGCGAGCATATAATAGCGAAATTACAGCATCGGTGGTTCAGTGGTAGAATGCTCACCTGCCACGCGGGCGGCCCGGGTTCGATTCCCGGCCGATGCATTTTGGCTCCTTGACCCAAGCTGTGATAATGAGACATTTGATGACTGGCGAGAAATAAACCGACTTGTTCACTCCGGGCTACACAAACAACATAGGTGAACTACAGCCGGCTATTTTCCTCCATTGATTCACTTTATGGTTTCTGTGCACAGAGCGTGAGGAATGTATACCGGTTTATATTTTCTTTGTGTCACTGGTACGCCTGAGTTGCGCCTGACGTTGACTATGGTAAACATCTTTTTCACCTTTGCCGTTCCGGTATGCCGTTCCCGTATGTCGTTCCCGTATGCCGTTCCCGTATGCCGTTCCCGTATGCCGTTCCTGTATGCCGTTCCAGTATGCCGTTCCCGTATGCCGTTCCAGTACGGCATTCCTGTATGCCGTTCCCGTATGTTGTTCCCGTATGTTGTTCCCGTATGTTGTTCCCGTATGCCGTTCCCGTATATCGTTTCGTACCCC
>JAXIVJ010020181.1:0-14218 GCA_036785665.1 Chirona hameri
CTTTCAGGACGGAAACCCGTATGATCCCTTTAAAGGAAATAGTTCACCTTCAACATTAGTTTTAAACTGAGATAGCAGTTTTGTAGCCCGTGTTGGGAAACCCCTATCTGCAAGTTTTCTTGACTAAAAAGACTCCAGCCCAATAGATTTTATTTTTTGGCGAAGGAATGCGGTGCTGGCGAAATAATGTTGTACTGGTTCTAGCCCGGGCAGAGGCTATACCATCAGCCAATCAGCTTGCAGCTAGTGCTAGCAAGCGAACCGCCGGCCGCCGGTTGGGACATCTCCAATGCGAGTCTATCCTTACGCGACTACTTTCGAATCTGATTGGCTGAACCATTTTTTACATTCGCGTGACGTCAGGACTCTGACTCAGGGAGTATGCATATAGTTTTGATAAACAATACAAATGTACGGCCTTCTGTCCTGAATCGGTGCGATATAAGGCCATTTTTGACAATACAAAAATAAATTGTATGACAAAATATAATCAAATCGTGTTTGATAATACAAAATCCAAGGCGAACTATTTCCTTTAAGTAGCAATACACCGTTCGTCGTCGTCCCGCACTACATTGATACGATATCATGTGTAACGAATTTCCATTGCATTTGTCTCTGAGCTTCAACCGGAGAACAACTTTTGATATAATACAATTATATACCGGTGCCCCTAAACATAAATAATCGTATACTCATCACCATTATCATCAATATTATCGTCATCAGCATCAGCATCAGCATCAGCATCAGCATCAGCATCAGCATCAGCATCAGCATCATCATCATCATCAACAGCATCAGCATCAGCATCAGCATCATCATCATCATCAGCATCATCATCATCATCAACAGCATCAGCATCAGCATCAGCATCAGCATCAGCATCAGCATCAGCATCATCATCATCATCAACAGCATCAGCATCAGCATCAGCATCAGCATCATCATCATCATCAGCATCATCATCATCATCAACAGCATCAGCATCAGCATCAGCATCAGCATCATCATCAACAGCATCAGCATCATCAACAACATCACCATCTTTATCATCACCATCATCATAACGAAGACTCGAACTTGACTCATATGAATACATGAAGTGAATCAAATCATAATAGCTTCCAGTTCTTGGAGTAAGTTCGTCTACTTTGACATTATAATTGATAAACTGATACAGTAATATGCCCGCATTGTAAAGCTCCATCCATTATTATTTCGAAAGCTATCTATTGATGACAATTTATGTGATGAGTGAAACTTACAGCGCTGTAAGTTGTAACTAACCCTTGTTAAAAGGCGTTATTTCAAATATACTGTGAAAAGTGGAAACACTATTCCACTAAGCCAGTGGTTCCCAACCTTTTTTGGTCAGTTCCCCACTTGTCAAGCTCTAATGTCCGCATTCCCCCCCCCCCCCCCAAGGTCCATCATTGCAAGCATTTTGTACATGCAAAATTAGCGTACTCATCATACTGCATTGTATTCGAAAGAGAGATCGGATACAAACACTGAACGCATGGTCACACTGACAGATGCATTGTCACATGACCTCTGTGCAGCTGTGCTGTCAATGCGATGACTGTGTCTGCTTCTTCGCAGTCAGTGTTCCGATTCTCGGATCAGTTCTAGATATCGCACACCGGAGGTCAGCTTCGACATCTTTGAGCTGGTTTCTGCCTTTCGTTTTCAGTGCCACACGTGCTGAGAATGCCTGTTCGCAGATAAATGTAGAGGAAAACGGAATGAGATTTCGCAGTGCATTCTCGGAGGTTTTGGGGTAGACGTGTCTCATCTTTGCCCAAAAGTCTCCCTTTTCGAGCGCCCGAAACTCATCCTTTGCCTCAGAGCTGTATGTCAAGTCTATGAACTCCTGTAGATTGGCTGGCACCTGATCCACAGAGCACTTGAAAGGGTCCCGAGTCAATGCCATTGAGATGTCGTCTGTATCGACCTCTGGGAAATACCGGATGAACTCCCCCTTGAGAGCCAACATGTGTTCTGAGATGTGTTCTTTCAAACCGTCATCAATGGGGCCGGCGGTGTCTAAAATGTCACTCAAGCGTGGGAAGTTTCGCGTACTTCCGTTCCGCAGGTTCTTTTTCCACAGCTCCAGCTTGGCTATGAAGGCCTTGATTGCATCGATGTGCGTAATCATATTATGGCGGGGTCCCTGCAGCTTTCGGTTCAACTCGTTCAAGGCCTCAAATATATCCGTGAGGTAGGCTAGTGAAGCCTCGTGTTCGAGCTTTGCAAGCTCTTCCTTTCCACTCTCCTTGAGGAACTGGTCCACCTCATGTCTGAGCTCGAAGTATCGGTTCAGCATAGTACCTTTTGAGAGCCACCTAACCTCTGTGTGATAGAGCAGATCAACGTGCGGTGCGTCGGCATCCTTGCAGAGCTCACGGAACAGGCGTGTGTTGAGAGCTGAACTTTTAACACAGTTCACCGTTTTTATTACATGCTTCAGCACCGACTTCAATGGTTCGGGGAGGGTTTTAGACACGAGCGCCTCCCGGTGTATCATACAGTGGATAGCGATCACTGCTGGGTTTTTCCGTTTCACCAGCGTAACAAACCCCGATTTGGAACCTAGCATAGCTGGGGCACCATCTGTGCAAACACCCACCAGCTTGTCCCATTCCAGGGCCTCTTGCTCAAAGAATGTCGAAATCATTTCCATGACATCAGCTGCCTTTGTTGTTGTGGTCAATGGCCGGCAGAAGAGAAGGTCATCCTTGATAGTGTCGTCTTCGAGAAAACGAACAAAGACCATGAGCTGCGAGATGTTGGAGACATCGGTGGATTCATCGAGCTGGATCGCGAAAAATGGGGAGGCCTTCACCTTGTCAACCACCTGCTCCTTGATGTCTTCTGACATACCAACCACGCGATCTCTAATCGTGTTGTTTGACAGGGGGATTTGCTTCAGTTTGTTTGCTGCTTCCTCTCCCAGAATCAGCTTTGCACAGTCAATCAAACATGGTTTTACCAATGTTTCACCAATCGTATGTGGTTTTTTGTTTCGAGCTATTTGTAGGGCAACCTTGAAGGACGCCTCTGTTGCTGCTTGTGATGTCTGCCTGAATGTGCCACTCCCATCCAGTTTCAGTCTTTCAGTCTTTTAAAATGTCACTCAGTGCTGTCACTGAGTGCACACTTTTAGCTGAAAGAATGCTTTATCCTTACAGGCCAACTCACCATGCGCTCTCTGCAGGTGCATCTTGAGCTGGAATGGTTTCATTGAATCATTTGCCAGCACCTTGTGACAAATCACACACTGTGGACATTGTATGCCGTCTTTGACAATGAAAGTAAATCCATGCTCCATATATTCTTCCTGATATTGACGTTTTTTAGTTGGTGCCATTGTACGTTATTTCCGCAGTACGACCACACTCACCCAAAATAAACACCAATTAAACACTCCGCACACCCCGTCCTCCCCTACGAGCTATACCGCATCAGTCTTGTGCGTCTCAAGGCGGCCTTATGAAGGCCTTGCCTTATAACCGTGCGTCTCGTGGCGGTAACTCATCTCGCGGTGTTGAGAAAACAGAGCAAATTTGTAGGGTGTCTATGACTGCTCGTGCGATAATGCACGCCGCGCCTCTCTTGCGGAGATCTCCTTTTAGCAACGGTACGATAAAAACGACGGCGCATTTGTTGCGGAGTGCACACTGCACATCATTGAAATGAATTACTTAACAGTCACTAAGGATTTTGATGTTTGCATATGCTATTTGACATCGATGTGTCCATAACGTCGCCTAATTTATTGCTGATTTCATTATACAAGCATTACTGTTCGAATAGTTGAAGACAATTTTGGAGAGAAAAAATGAACATAATTTGACATTTGCCTCTTATCAGTCATAAATGCTGAATTTTGGAAGCCTGTCATTCCCCCCCTGCAATCCACTTATTCCCCCCAGGGGGGAATTCCCCCCGGTT
The DNA here is from genome assembly GCA_036785665.1 of Chirona hameri. Classification (NCBI taxonomy): domain Eukaryota; kingdom Metazoa; phylum Arthropoda; class Thecostraca; order Balanomorpha; family Balanidae; genus Chirona; species Chirona hameri. Next base: position 3,958 of record JAXIVJ010020181.1, read on the forward strand.
GGGAACCCCTGCACTAAGCAAACAATGTTACACCCCGCTAGCAAGCGGTGAAATACTGCCAAACACGGCTCAATGATGCACTTCTTTGGCATATGGATTACATCTTTTTACCTTGGTAAAATAGGCACATTTGTCCAATTGCCCGCCCCCCACACTGACATTTCCTTAACCATAACAAATGTGCCTATTTTACCAAGGTAAAAAGATGTAATCCATATGCCAAAGAAGTGCATCATTGAGCCGTGTTTGGCAGTATTTCACCGCTTGCTAGCGGGGTGTAACATTGTTTGCTTAGTGGAATAGTGTTTCCACTTTTCACAGTATATTTGAAATAACGCCTTTTAACAAGGGTTAGTTACAACTTACAGCGCTGTAAGTTTCACTCATCACATAAATTGTCATCAATAGATATTAGTGGCAGGCTCCTGGCTACCCCTATTATTGGCAGGGGGGGGGGGGGGGGGGGTGCGGATTCCGCCCCCCGGAGATCTCGAGATTTACCCGTCGGATTTAAACAAATCAAACGGCGTTTGATTCCCCTCAACACGATCTGCATTTATACAAATAAGAAAAATCCTAAATTTGTATAGGGAGCAACAGGGGGCCAAAAACTACAAATATTATAGATATTTGTGATCCAACACGGCTGTCATGTTTATCAACCGATTTCAACGCAACTAATGGGGATCGATAGAGATTTAATTGGGGATTGATATATGATAGTGACTTTTGACAATTAAAAAAATCATAGGCGTTTTCAGGTCACTAAATTTGGGGGTAAAATAAATGCCTTATAAAACCGTTTTTTCTCTTTTTTTCGATAAATGAAATGATGCGCTATTGTGACATCGGAAACAACAGTTATAAAGCAAATTTGCATCCATGGGCGGTGCCAGGTTAGCGAAAAAGGGAGGCAAAATATATAAAATAACTTCCTGTAAACCTCCCCTTTGAAGTCCCTGAAACCGCCTCTGCCGTGCAATATTTACTATAGTCACTAAAATCAACTAATTTGAACTTGTTTCAATCACCGTAAACCTATTGTAACTCCTTTATGCTTCAGGCAGTTAGGAAGAAGCCGTGAAGTTCGCATCTCTGTATTATCGCCAAATGTCACAGACAAAATCTCCCAAAAACCGGGCCCTGTAACCGCCTCTCAAATTTCTTCTCTCCTTAGGAACTCAAAATTTTGACTCCATATGCGGAATTCAATTCTAGAAAAGCAGAATGGGTGCCGGACGAAAAGTCGAATGGCAAAAAGTAAACGGACGTTAAGTAAAGGGACATTTAGTCAATAGTAAAAAGTCAAAAGTCCTAAAAGTCGGCGGGCAAAAAGTCACCGTGGAAAAAAGTCAACGGTGAAAAAGTCAAACGGATAAAAAGTCAATTGACGAAAAGTCAACAGGGTAAAAAGTCAACTGTCAAAAAGTCGACATGGAAAAAAGTCGACAGACCAAAAGTCAAACGGATAAAAAGTCAAATGACAAAAAGTCAACAGGACAAAAAGTCAACAGTCAAAAAGTCGACATGGAAAAAAGTCGACGGACCAAAAGTCAAACGGATAAAAAGTCAAGTGACAAAAAGTCAACAGGGTAAAAAGTCAACAGACGAAAAGGCAAAAGGGTAAAAAGTCAAAAGATAAAAAGTAAACGGACGGGAAGTCAAGGGGTAAAAAGTCGACGTCCCTAAAAGTCAAAAGACGAAAAGTCGAAATGGCAAAAAGTCGAAAGATAAAAAGTAGAAATGGTAAAAAGTCAACGTCGCTAAAAGTCAAAAGATGAAAAGTAGAAATGGTAAAAAGTCAACGTCGCCAAAAGTCGAAAGATAAAAAGTGAAAAAACGTAAAAAGTAAAGATGGAAAAAAATACGTAAAAAGTCAAATAGCAAAAAGTCGACGTCGATAAAAGTCGAAAGATGAAGAGTAAAAAGGTAAAAAGTCGAAATGGCAAAAAGTCAATGACGATAATCAGTTCATTTGGCCCATTCAATTTTCGTCTCTTGACTTCCCGTTCATTCCATTCTTTTCTTTGGACTATCCGACTATTAACCCGCCATTGACTGGGGGGGGGGGGCGTTTAACCCCCCTGATGAATTTTCGTAATAACTCAGAAACTAATAGGGCTATCAACGTGAAACTTTGGGTACCGTCTTCGAAATCACGTTTACGTCTTCTGTGAAAAAATAAAGAAATTTAGTCGATTTTTGTTCTCGGTTATAGCGAATTTAGTGATGTCACTACACACGAATTTTACACCAAAATCAGCTAAAATGTAACAGACCGTACAAATGCCATATTTTAAGCAAAATGCAATCCAAAAACGCCAAAAGATAGCAAATCGCAATGGCTACGAAATGGCTATCTCGGATTTTCGAACATTTTGGTTTTTGACCCAAAAATGCAACACAAAAAATTGGGGGAAAATGCCCACCAAATCAAATTTTTTAAAAAGATATTCAAAAAGCCGGAATATATGTCAGAGAACCATATATGGGAAACTACCATACCAAATTTCAGAATGATATCATCATGTTTGACTGACTTATGGCATATAAAGTATTGGTAACTCATGACGTCTCCTGATCCGGCGCTCCTCACTCGCAGCTGGTCGCTGCCGAACCAAAGCTTGTTATTGCAATCAGCACTTCACATGACCGGACACCGTGTCGGGGACGGGTGATACCGGAGATGGCTGGAAGTTACCGGGAGCCAGCTCAGCGCAGCGGAGAGAGCAATAGCGGTGATAGGTATTTACTTCCGGTGGAGTTTAAACTCCATGCACTCCACTCAAACGCCATGCAATGAAGATATCATTTTTTTAGAGCGGTAACAGCGTAAATAGTTAAACTGATCGTTAGCACATTGTGCATATACCTGCCTCTACCACTGTGCAGTTGACGAGACGCGACAACGCGCCGCAGCCGACTCGGTCGGTCACACGAACGCCGATTGGCTGAAATCTGATCTGCAGGTGCTCCAATGCCCCAATGGCGAGGATTGCCACGAGGCTCTAGTAACATTTCCATGAACCGGATCGACCTGACCGTACATGGTGGCTGGGGAGGGGGTTACTATGCTAGCATTTTACTCATGCGACTTGTATGCTATGCAAGTGACTTTTATATCTACTTGACTTTTATTTTTTTGACTTTTGGCGTGTTGACTTTTTGCCACGTTGACTTTTTACTCATTCGACTTTTTGCGATTGACTTTTATCGATTCAACTTGTTACGATTTGACTTTTTGCGTTTTGACTTTTTGCCACGTCCACTCTTCCCATTGACTTTTAGCTATGGGACTTTTTACGATTTGACTTTTGGCGTGTTGACTTTTTGCCATGTTTACTTTTTAGCTTTTCGACTTTTTACCTTTTCGACTTTTTACCTTTCGACTTTTTATCTTTCGACTTTTTATCTTTCGACTTTTTATCTTTCGACTTTTTATCTTTCGACTTTTTATCTTCCGACTTTTTGTCTTTCGACTTTTTATCTTCCGACTTTTTATCTTTCGACTTTTATCTACACGCACTTTTTGCCATGTTTACTTTTTACCTTTTCGACTTTTTATCTTTCGACTTTTATCCATACGACTTTTTACTATTCGACTTTTAGCGTGTTGACTTTTTGCCATGTTGACTTTTTACCTTTTCGACTTTTTATCTTTCGACTTTTATCTATACGACTTTTTACTATTCTACTTTTAGCGTGTTGACTTTTTGCCATGTTGACTTTTGCCTTTTCGACTTTTTATCTTTCGACTTTTAGCGACGTCGACTTTCTACCCCTTGACTTTTCGTCCCTTGACTTTCCGTCCGTTTACTTTTTATCTTTTGACTTTTTACCCTGGAATATAAATGCCCCCCTGCCACTAATAGGGTTAAAGGGAGTGTGCCTACTCACATCGCTTAGTTGGGGTTATTGACACTGGTCTATAGAACACAATTTTCTGAATTGAACCATTACTTCATTTCTCCAGATTCACCCTAGTTGCTGAGATATTCAAAGACTCCAGGAATTTGCTTGGGAGCAAAAAGTTATCGGGTAGACTCCAGAGGGCTTCCGCTACTAGAAGCACTGCAACTATCGATTAAACTGCTAGCATATTGTTAGCGCCGGCCAATAGCAATTAAACAAAACAGCTCGTGCACGCTGATAGCAGCAGCCGAACAGAAACTGGACGGCCATCATGTTTTTCGATGATGGCCGTTTCGATGATGGCCGATGGCCATTTTTTGAAGAAGATATCAATTTAGAGCTACGAAACTTGCACATAATAAAGTTCACAGTGGCAAGAACGTGCTGTGCAAAACTCGTCTTTCTATCTTGCATGATGTAACCGTAATTGTACTGTCTTATGTGCGCCGTTTTACATAACATCACCATAGTGGCGATCGTTTAATAGATATCGAAACAAAAATAAAACAACAACAATATAAGTGAAAATTCAACCAAAGGGGCTCCAGATGTGAATTTCATCATATACAACAATCAAACCAACAGCTACTTAGCGTATGAAAAATATTTTTGACATTCCAAAACAGTAGGCACACTCCCTTTAAAGGGATATTGCCATCTCGGAGGCCAATATGGAGTTTTTGGTGTGTATCGGTAGATTAAGCGTGTCCGATTTCACCTGCAAAATTTGGTTCCCGAAACTCCCCCATTAGATAAAAAAATACATTTGCACCACTCCTGATTGGCACACATTCGTAAAATTGGAGTCGCCTCATCACTATTTAGAATCACTTCTTTGCGGACTATGATTTGTTTTTGAATATTGGAAACTTAACATCACCATTCCGTCAGTGCACTTTCAAATTAAAATGCGTATACAGTTAATTAATTCTATTTTCAACAACCATAGCCTCTTTCATAATAAGCGCTTGAAAGCGTGACATGCATGATCAGCGTAGCTAAGCATTTTCAAACTTATAAATTCAAAATAGGTATACTAAGGCAAACCAATGAGATTGGGGCATCGTTTCCCCTATCCCCGTTCCCGTACCCCGTTCCCGTACCCCGTTCCCGTACCCCGTTCCCGTACCCCGTTCCCGTACCCCGTTCCCGTTCCCCGTTCCCGTACCCCGTTCCCGTACCCCGTTCCCGTACCCCGTTCCCGTACCCCGTTCCCTTACCCCGTTCCCTTACCCCGTTCCCGTACCCCGTTCCCGTACCCCGTTCCCGTACCCCATATCCGTACCTCGTTCCCGTACCCCGTTCCCGTACCGCGTTCCCGTACCGCGTTCCCGTACCGCGTTCCCGTACCGCGTTCCCGTACCGCGTTCCCGTACCGTGTTCCCGTACCGCGTTCCCGTACCGCGTTCACGTACCCCGTACCCCGTACCCCGTACCCCGTACCCCGTACCCCGTACCCCGTACCCCGTACCCCGTACCCCGTACCCTGTACCCCGTACCCCGTACCCCGTACCCCGTACCCCGTACCCCGTACCCCGTACCCCGTACCCCGTACCCCGTTCCCGGGTCTTGTGGCAGTGGTCGTGACGGGATCGAAGAAGCTGACGTGGCGGACTGTCATCCAGGTCATGCCTCCCAGCAGGCTGTCAAACATCAGTCGGTTGCGCCCCGGATCAGATTGGGCCTTGGCGTCCGGCCGAGTGAGTGACCAGTGACCACTCTTTCTATCCCCTCCCCTCCCCAGTGGCGTACCCAAGGGGAGGGGCCATGCCCCCCCCCCCTGAAGGTCCGTACGTGCCCCCTTTGGTCGAAAAAATGAATGATTTTATTGATTTATTCAGGGTAAAATTCTGAAAATATGCCCCTCTAAGGATATAGTGGGCCAAATCCGGTATTTTTTTTTTGGTGGGGGTACCTTATGCCCCCACTGAACAAAAATGTATCCCCCCACCGGAGTGAATCCTGGGTACGCCGCTGCCCCCTCCCCCTCCCCATTCCTACTGGGCATCAGTGGGAGCCAATTGCACTATTTTTGCGCACAACCAACTCTGGGAAGCTCGCCCAATACAAAAGTTTGTTTAGGACGGCAATTGCTGTTAGCTGTGGGCTGTGAGTTTGTGTACTAGGATCACTTGAAACTATTTCTGCATGATTTCTTTCCTGGAGGTGTTTACCGATCTGGAAGTTATCCTGAACGTCGAATGATGAAACGTCTGCTATCATTAACATGCATACCTAATGATTTTCAAACTAGCAAGTCCCGTGACTAAGTTAAATTGGTTTGGTAATAAATGATCTTTTAATGTAAGGCCACCGTATGCAGATCTATTTTATACCTACTGTTTTGAACGCAAGCATTGGCAGCAGATATGAACCATTTGTATTATTAGATGCCGATCCGTAACAAATTTAGTCGATAAGTAACCTAGGTAATGCCTAAATGCATTATCTCTATCAGGACTCAGGCCTTGCCTACAAGTCGATTTTTTTAAACAAATGTCGACTTTTTCGTTTTTAACTTTTCATCCTTTGTGCCAGTAGAGAGAAAACGTAGGCAAATACTCTCTGCGTTTGGGCGTTTGGTCCAAGGGAGTCAGCACCAGCGCACCCCTCCGGTCCCTCCCGGATCATGGCCAACACCGTTACATCTCTTTCCCCACCCGCCCTGCCCTCTGGCGGAACCGGGCCAGACGGCTGGGCGCCGCGCTGAGTAACTATATGGCTGACCTCGGGTGCTGAGATCACCATGGCCCTGCTGGATAGGTGCCAGTCGGCCCTGCCGGCCCTGCCCCGCCTAGACCACCGGGCTGGAGGGTCTGAGGTCTGACAGCTCCGCCCAGACCACCGGGCTGGAGGGTCTGACAGCCCCGCCTAGACCACCGGGCTGGATGGTCTGAGGTCTGACAGCTCCGCCCAGACCACCGGGCTGGAGGGTCTGACAGCCCCGCCTAGACCACCGGGCTGGAGGGTCTGACAGCCCCGTCTAGACCACCGGGCTGGAGGGTCTGACAGCCCCTCCCAGACCACCGGACTGGAGGGTCTGAGGTCTGACAGCTCCGCCCAGACCACCGGGCTGGAGGGTCTGAGGTCTGACAGCTCCGCCCAGACCACCGGGCTGGAGGGTCTGAGGTCTGACATCTCCGCCTAGACCACCGGGCTGGAGGGTCTGACAGCCCCGTCTAGACCACCGGGCTGGAGGGTCTGACAGCCCCTCCCAGACCACCGGACTGGAGGGTCTGAGGTCTGACAGCTCCGCCCAGACCACCGGGCTGGAGGGTCTGAGGTCTGACAGCCCCGTCCAGACCACCGGGCTGGAGGGTCTGACAGCTCCGCCCAGACCACCGGGCTGGAGAGTCTGAGGTCTGACAGCCCCGCCCAGACCACCGGGCTGGAGGGTCTGAGGTCTGACAGCTCCGTCCAGACCACCGGGCTGGAGGGTCTGAGGTCTGACAGCTCCGCCCAGACCACCGGGCTGGAGGGTCTGACAAATCCGCCCAGACCACCGAACTGGAGGATCTGAGGTCTGACAACCCCGCCCAGACCACCGGGCTGGAGGGTCTGACGTCTGACAATCCCGCCCAGACCACCGGACTGGAGGGTCTGACAGCCCGCCCAGACCACCGGGCTGGAGGATCTGACAGCCCCGCCTAGACCACCGAGCTGGAGGGTCTGACAGCCCCGCCCAGACCACCGGGCTGGAGGGTCTGACAGCCCCGCCTAGACCACCGGACTGGAGGGTCTGAGGTCTGACAGTCCCGCCCAGACCACCGGGCTGGAGGGTCTGACAAGGCCTGAGCTTTAGACCTCAGGACTGGACCTCAGGACCGGATCTCAGGACTGGATCTCAGGACTGGATCTCAGGGTTGGACCTCAGGACTGGATCTCAGGACTGGATCTCAGGACTGGATCTCAGGGTTGGACCTCAGGACTGGACCTCAGGGTTGGATCTCAGGACTGGACCTCAGGACTGGACCTCAGGGGTGGACCTCAGGCCTCCACTTACACAGTGACACTCAACCGTTGCTCATCAAGAGTGTTGTGAAATATAATATGTGGCCTCCGTCTAAACATGACTAAATAATATGCAAATGAAATTTTCAGAAGAATAGGTATTGTATACATGTTTGCCATAGCCATGCATTTGGTATGTATTATGAGTAACTATATGACATGCTGGATTGTGTATGATGTCAGTCAGGAAGAAACTACGGCAACACTTTGTAGTTACTGAGATATGTGTTGGAAAAAATGATACAGACTTGGAGCACTGACCGTTTATATTCTTCCAGTTCCAATTTCAGCCGGCAGGTACAATGGTGATATCAGAATAAACAACGTTATGTTGGCAATTTTATTGTTAGATACCAGTGATTCGCAGACACTAAGTCACCATTGATTTGTTTGTCGACTTTGAGGACGAAGTCGCTAATAAGCTGTCTAACAAAGAGAGACGTTGACAAAATATTAACGGGAAATCCGAGAGTGGAACGCGCTCTGGTGCCGGCATGCAAAGTTCGTCTCTCCCTATACCTGTTTACAGAATATTGGACACCGGGCTGGAGGGTCATATCAGTAATATATATATATTTATATATATATATATATATATATATATATATATATATATATATATATATATATATGTATATATGTATATATGTATGTATGTATGTATGTATGTATGTATGTATGTATGTATGTATGTATGTATGTATGTATGTATGTATGTATGTATGTATGTATGTATGTATGTATGTATGTATGTATGTATGTATGTATGTATGTATGTATGTATGTATGTATGTATGTATGTATGTATGTATGTATGTATGTATGTATGTATGCATGCATGCATGCATGCATGCATGTATGTATGTATGTATGTATGTATGTATGTATGTATGTATGTATGTATGTATGTATGTATGTATGTATGTATGTATGTATGTATGTATGTATGTATGTATGTATGTATGTATGTATGTATATATATATATATATATATATATATATATATATATATATATCCCGTCATATCAGTAATATAATGAGTGGTTCGGGAGAGCTGGTATCTGGCGTGTTACTGAGGCGTTAAAATGGAGCCGTGATCGGTCACCGTTCTTGAGCCACCTCAGCTGAATAGTTGATATTCGTGATAATTGTTCGTATAATTCCGGGAGACCATCGGCGGCGATAGAGTTGAAAGACTTGTTGAAGAGTAGATGATTCTATTGCGAGAAAGATGAGAAAGATGACAGTAGAAAGTTTTTTTTTTGGGTGGGTGGGTGGGAGGGGAGTTGTTCTCGCCCACCCCGTAGTCCAGCCTTTAGCTATATGCCGCCGCGGGTGGGGAGGAAAACCACGCCCCTCCGGGGCGGGGAACCGCATGACTTGCGCCAGTAGCCAGACTCGAACCTGGAACCCTTGGATTCCGAGTCAAACGCTCTACCAACTGAGCCACCCGGCCCCCGTAGAAAACGTTGAGTGGCGGCGTCGAACGGGTGGCCGCACACTCCGTGGTCGTCGGCGACTGCGTCAGTCGCGTAATCGGCGGAGTCTGGTGGTCGACTGCACGCGTGTCGCGGCGCCGTCCCGGCCCTCGTGCGCGACATCGTACGTGGCCGCGGGAACCGGGACAGCGGACACGTGGGCGTGAGAGTCGAAGTATCGCACACGTGCACACGATAACCAGCGACAGGGAGAGCATACAGCGGCGGGGCGGCGAAGACTCGTTTTCCTCGCTAACAGTTGGTATCGTCTGCAGTAAATGTTTTATTTACGTGTGACAAGGTCGAAATATACTGATTGGTTTGCTCGTCATATTGCTATCGTGTATCCCAGTCCTCACTACACGTCTTGCTGCCTAATTCTACCTAGCTTCGAGCCAGTAAAGATAAAGGACATCGCTACTGATGTGGTGATACCATCTTAGAGCCGAGGTGTACCGGCTGCTCGGCTAGTCGAATGTAATGTCTTATTTATGACAGTTTTCAATTAATACTCACCTTTACCTTCCATATATTAACTTCGACCAACACAAACTCCTTTGCAGTTAAGTCTGCTTTGTCCTATGTGCACAACTCGGTGCTTTGTATATCTCTACACCATTCTACTGGTGGGGAGAGTACGCATGACACTGACTATTCTGGTCGTCCACGAGGTCGCCTCACAGTTCACAGTACAGACGGGGCGTCATTTTGACGTTATAAACCGGCATGTGTCTAAATACATCATCAGAAAACATCATCATGCATCAGGAAACATAAGCAGGCACCACCGGGAAGTGCACGTTTAACGAGTACCAGCGAAGCCTGCAGTCGCGTCACTCGGTGATGGCGGCAGCTCAGGT
>JAXIVJ010020182.1:0-7500 GCA_036785665.1 Chirona hameri
GTAAGGCCAAACGTATCTACCTTGTCTACGTGTTTTTTGATGAGTCTAAGAGTGGCTTCTATGGCCTCACTAGTGGGGATATTCCCATATAAGTTAGCCACATCTACAGAGAACACTATGGAGCCCGCTGGGAGCCCACAGGGGAACTGGGTGCTAAGTCTCTGCAAAAAGTCCTGAGTATTTGTCAAGTGGGCTGGCACAAGGACTAGCAACTGAGTTATAATTCTCTCCAGCAGCCATGCAAGCTTGTCCAATGGATCTCCACAGGCAGACACGATAGGGCGGAGGGGAGCATCAGACTTATGTGTTTTTGGAAGGCCGTAAAGTTCGGCGGTACGCGACCCAGAAGGCATGACACTTTTCAGAATTTTATCTGGCACCTTTCCTGCCAAAGTGCCTTTAATCAATCTTTTGGTCTTAGCTTCTAGTTTTGGGGTAGGATTCTTTGTGACGGCCTCATACCCGTCGGCGATTGCTTCAGCTTTATGTACATAAACGTTTTTTGGAAGAACTACCAAACCCTTACATTTGTCTGAGCGTTTTATCACAACTGTAGGATCTTTGCCAAGTTCCTTCAACAGATTCACATCACTGGGCTGATGATTAGGCTGAGTGGGGGGTTTGTGGTTCTTGTAGATTGTCATCACCTTGTGTTTAAGGACTTTGAGTGTCTGTTCAGTCCTGGCTCCAGCAGTACGCGGCTTTCGTATCTGTATCACTAAATCTTGGGGTCAGTATTACCTAACGCTGAGTGTCTTGAGCTAGTTCCGTGTCGGATGACTCACCTGGGGCAGATCGGCCAGAGTCGGATGTCTCATCTGAGGCAGATGAGCCATCTGGACGAGACAAGTGCGAATCAGGATGCGACTTACTTCTGTCTATGTGTGTTGTCCCCTGTCTATGTGTTTTTCCCCATCGGAGTGCGAAAGTACCCCTCTCTAGGCCAATCTCAACTTCTTTAAGAACGTGTCGGTTAACTGATCGTGACAGAGCAAAATTAGGACCTTTGTGTATCGACCTTTGTTTATCGACATCGTCGTGGCCCCTCCTCCACCCACCTCCTTACACCCCTCCACTGTAAGTCACCGTATTACTGTGTCGTGTGTACTATGTATTATGTATCATGTACACAACTGTATAGTGACGATTTTCTGCCGGTGTATAAATGTGTATATGAGCATCAGGCTTACACCCATACACTGAAGGCACCGTATAACTGTGTCGTGTTGTGTGGATTGTTTATTGGATGTCGTGTATATAACTGTATAGTGAGGATCTTCGCGCATTGACGCACGTATTTGCACCAGGGAATTGTTTTTTGTTTTGTTTGGTGTTGAGATGAACATTCTGAAGATGACGCAAGTCGAAATATATTAATGTAATTTTTTTATACCGATTTCAAGTTCAATTAAGATATAACATGAGCAGAAGGTTATTTATTCACATACTTATATTCATCATGCTCAAATATGCCATAGCTCGCCTACAACAACTTTATTTTTTATTTTCTATCTTTTCTGCGTATCATGAGCATAGGCTATTTCAGTATAACTTTTAAAGATATAATCACAATGATGCTCATTACAGCCATCCAATATATACGCTCAAAGATTCTTTGGAAATATAAAAAACGGCCTCGCGGAGCGCCGTCATTTTCATGTCTACCGGGCATCGTATTGTTGATTCTTTCCGCACCTTTTCTGATTTGGTTTTACCCGGGAGCATTCTAAGTCACGGTTATATACATACAGCCGTTACCTGAGGTAGAACTGACCTATGGGTCAAGTCAAGCAGACCCATCCCCAATAAAGTTCAAGCTAGACGGCAATGGGAGGTAAGACGGTCACCCCTCTATACACAAAAATATACTATAGCTACGACACGCAAAACGGTGTCCTACGATTCTATTCCCATCCAGGACTTGTAATGTCCGTTTCTAACACCGTCACTCTACTGTAGACAAACTCCAGTGACCAGTCATGACTCATGTTAATGGGTACGTGGGAAATTTCACGCGCATCACGCAGGACGGATCACATCCCCATTTTTTTACATGCCGAAACTGAAATCGGCGCTAAAATACGTCTTCCAAATAAATGCCTCCAGATCGCAAGAGAAGGAAACAACTTAAAACTTCACATAGGATAGAAGCATTGCTTCGCCGATATTCCCCCCGGTTTCTTCGTGCGACGTGACGAAGGTGGTATTAGGTAGTATACGGTTCGTAGAACCAAACAAATTATCGGAAGCTTGGTTTTCCATGAATCACTGCGAATGAAACCTGTATGTTTCAGGTACCTAATCTGAGGCCAGAGACAAGGGCGGGCCCAGAAAGGCAAAACAGTTGGTTTGGGGAGCAAATCCCCAAAAGTATCACACATGTATATTCAATTCACCAGATTTTGCCTCTTTATACATGAAGAGGTGATTTAAAACAAAGTGTCTTAGTAAAAGCTGCTTAGATTTTCTTTTAAAATAGGAAACGTGTCAATTTGTTTGCCGATTTCAGGCGGTGTGGGAGGCTTGGCCGCTTTGCCCCCTCTTGGATCCGCCAGCGGCCAAAAACATTGGGGGGGGGGCCCGAGGGTAAACAATGGGGGGGGGGGGGGTACCATTGGGGGGAACTCAACATTGGGTGGGGGGGGCGAGGGCCGCCCAAAGGTATACAAATCGACACATATGCAGAGCAGACAGTAGCCATTGCACTGCATGTTGCCACGACAACGGAAACTGACACGATACCCAGCAGCAAGCGCTCAGGAAACTGGTGAAAGGCACCAGTGACTGAAAAGTGAAATGACAGATTGGAGCCAGCGATAAGTGGTGATACCGACAGTTTCAGGAACCACTGCAGGCGCCGGCGTGTGAGGCACTGACACTGATGACGTGACCTCTGACAGTGACGCCGCGATTCGGCATCGATTCGAACGGAAAATGGCGGTCAGGGAGGACACCATGGAGGAATATCAGGCGATATACGTGGAATGTGGCACGTAACAGGCGCGGGAGGAACTCATGGCTGTAAATCGAAAGTCGTTCGTAACTGTCCGTACAAATGAACGCACATGTTTGATCGTAGTTAAGTCAATACCTAATAGTTAACTTGAATAACGCAATGGTTGGTTGACCGCCAATCTATGCAGGAAAATCACCAGAATTAATTATTATATTTTCCACGAAAGAAATATAATTTGCCAGTTTGGATGCCTTGCAGTGCTCTCCGAGTCCTCCGCCTATATGTGCAGTAGCAGTTCCAACTTCAATACACCACGAACCAGTGGCAAACCCAGGATTTACTCCAGGAGGGGGCAGTTTTTGCTCAGGGGGGTATAAAGTACCCCCACAAAAAAAACTCACCGGATTTGGCCCACTATATTTTTAAAAGGGCATATTTTCACCATTTTTCTCTTAAAAAAAATCATTTTTTTTACCAAAGGGGCACGTACAGACCTTCAGGGGGAGGGTCAATTTCCCCGTTTGCCCCCCCCCCTTGTGTACGCCTATGCCACGAACATTGAAGCAGCACCAATGACCACCAATGGGATAGCGCTGCACTCCCGCGGGGCCTCAGCTGGCACCAGTGTGGCGTAGTATGCTGACTGCTTGTCCAGCGGCCATCCTCCTCCAGGGCGGCTGACCGGGAACGGCATTTGGCACGGTGTACCAACGGCCCCGCCTCAGGAGAGGCCAACGGCCCCGCCTCCGCCCTGCAGACAAACCGAGGGGCCGGCCCAGAGTAACACATGATAACTGCTGGCTGCTGCTGCCGCTGCTGCTGCTGCTGCTGCTGCTGCTGCTGCTGCTGCTGCTGCTGCTGCTGCTGCTGCCGCTGCCGCTGCCGCTGCCGCTGCCGCTGCCGCTGCCGCTGCCGCTGCCGCTGCCGCTGCCGCTGCCGCTGCCGCTACCGCTGCCGCTGCCGCTGCCGCTGCCGCTGCCGCTGCCGCTGCTGCTGCTGGTACTGCTGCTGCCGCTGCCGCTGCCGCTGCCGCTGCCGCTGCCGCTGCCGCTGCTGCTGCTGCTGCTGCTGCCGCTGCCGCTGCCGCTGCCGCTGCTGCCGCTGCCACTGCCGCTGCCGCTGCCGCTGCCGCTGCCGCTGCTGCTGCTGCTGCTGCCGCCGCTGTCGCCGCTGCCGCCGCTGCCGCCGCTGCCGCCGCTGCCGCCGCTGCCGCCGCTGCCGCCGCTGCCGCCGCTGCCGCCGCTGCCGCCGCTGCCGCCGCTGCCGCCGCTGCCGCCGCTGCCGCCGCTGCCGCCGCTGCCGCCGCTGCCGCCGCTGCCGCCGCTGCCGCCGCTGCCGCCGCTGCCGCCGCTGCCGCCGCTGCCGCCGCTGCCGCCGCTGCCGCCGCTGCCGCCGCTGCCGCTGCCGCCGCCGCCGCCGCCGCCGCCGCCGCCGCCGCGTACCTACTCGGTTCCTATGAGACGCAGACAAAAACCGAAAATACCGTTTGAAAGCTCGTCAAAATAATTTGCAAACTATTTCGTTGATGCTTTGGCTCAGGTTCATATTGAGGTCACCAGAGGCCATCAAAGGTCAGATTTCCAGTTTTAGGACTTCGCTTCGAACACCCAAATATCTTGGGAACTATGATAGCTTGGAACAGACGAAAAAACAATCGAAAGCTCTTGAACAAAGCAATCCAGAGGTCATCATAGGTCAAAAAGACTATTTTTGGCAAACCAGTTTTTCGCAAATAGCTTTTTACCCAATAAAGATAAGGCAATAATTTTGAAGCCATCGTATTTGTCTCACCAAGGGGCAAGGCGCTTGAAACCATATTCGTGTTGACCAGGTTAGGTCAACTTAGAAATTTGGCCTCAGGTCAAGGTCAAGTGGTTGCCCAAGTAGGTCATGTTGCATATTAGGTGTCTCGACAAGACAAGCACATTGGAGCCGGTTTCACTGCTCTATCTGCATTATGTAGAGAGTTATTGACAAAAACAAGTTGTATTCCCTGGACAACTGCATTCTTACTGCTGAAAGGCTCAGGGTCCCTTCAGATCGTCTAGGGGCCCTCCGACCTTTTCAGCGCCCTTCTTTCCTGTTCAGAGAGGCATCTGGGATCCGCGAAAAGACATGATGTGGAGTGGGTGATATATATTAAATACAAAGAGGGCTTACTCTACAAGAAAAATTAAAGTCGGAGCTTGCGGGTATATTGTAACACCCTTCGTTAGCGATTAAGAGGCATTCGGTAACAGGTCATTGCTCGTCTTAAAGACGAGCAATGACATGTTACCGAATGCCTCTTAATCGCTAACGAAGGGTGTTACAATATACCCGCAAGCTCCGATTTTTTTTCTTGTGGAGTAAGTCCTCTTTGTAATTAATCTTCATCTGGGAGCTCTACGTGCTTTGGGCACTTCCGGTCCCACAAGGGACTCCTCTGACCTTCCAAGAAGCCCTGCTTATGTGTCAAGGGCCCCATTCGGCCTGTTCAGAGGTTCTTCCGACCTGGCCAGGGACTGAACTGGCTGCTGTGTCACCCTGCGGACATGCTCAGGGGCCCCTCCGACCTGTCCAGGGACCCCTCCAGTCTGGCTAGGAACTCATCCAGCATGTTCAAGGGCCCTTCCGACCGGCCCAGGGACCGTTTCGGTCTAGCTAGGGGCCCCTCTGACTTCCCCAGGAGTCCCTCCGATCTGCCTCTTCTAGTCGGATTGCGCTGGCTGCTTTGTCGCCCTGCCGAGTGCCGACATGCTCAAGGGGCCCTCCGACCTGCCCTGGGGCCCCTCCGTGCTGACTAGGAGCTAATTCGGCATGTTCGGGGGCCCTTCTTACCCGTCCAGGGGCCCTTTCAGTTTGGTCAGGGGCCCCTCCGATCTGCACAGGGGATTTCGAATTTTACAGGGCCCCTCGGGTCTGTCCAGAGGCCCTACGGCCTTCTAAGGGGCGCTTCCGACCTGGCAAGGGACTGCGCTGGCTGCTTTGTCACCTTGCGACATGCTCCGAGGGCCCTCCGACCTGCCCTGGGGCCCCTCCGTGCTGACTAGGGGCCATTCGGCATGTGCAGGGGCCGTCCTGCCCCACCTAGGGGCCCTTTCTGTCTGGTCGGGGGCCCCTCTGACCTGCACAGGGCCCTTTGAACTTCCTAGGGGCCCTCTGGGCTCTGCCCAAGGGCCCTTCAACCTGCTCAGGGGCCCTTATGACCTGGCAAGGGACTGTGCGGGCTGCTGTGTCGCCCTGCCGACATGCTCAGGGGCATCTCGACCTACCCAGGGGCCCCTATGTGCTGGCTAGGAGCCCATTCGACGTATTCAGGGGGCCCTCTGACCCGCTCAGGGGCCCTTTCGGTCTGGCCAGGGGCCCCTCTGACATGCACAGGGCTCTTTTGAACGTCCAAGGAGCCCTCTGGTCTTTCAGAGAGGGTCCTGGTGGCCCTAAAGGGTAGCCCATGATACCGCGCTTCGCGCGGTCTCGTTGGCCCTTTTCGGCGCGCTGTGCGCGCCGAAAAGGGCCCTCCGCCGCCGAAAACGGCCCTCCTAGCCTCCAGTGTGTGTGTGTGTGTGGGGGGGGGGGGGGCACCCCCCTTAGCTACGTGCCTGCTGAGAGGGCTCACGAAAGGGTTCTTCCTGCTTATCATAGGGCTCTCTGACAGACTAGGAGGGTCCTTGCATTGTGTGAGAGGGTTTTGGATCCGCTTCTCTCATGGTATTTTACAACATAAAATGACGGCCGCCAGGCCGTGTGGTTGCAGGCGGACATAGGGGGCCCGCAAAATCTCCCGGGTGCAGAAGCACCATTTGCACCCCACTGGCTACGCCTCTGTAAGTACCCACAATTGGTATATCTCGTTTTGTTTATATCGGTAACCTAAGGTCAGCTCGATTTCGTGACCTCCCCATTATATATCAATGGGGGAAAATGAAAACACGTATACAGCCTAGGAAATGGCTAGATTTTACCAGTTTTCACCAGATCCACCACTCTTGTGCCAAATGCAAAGCCCTATGTCTAATTTATGTTCTTTGACCTCTACGAGGTCAACTCAGGTGACCCGAGGTCACGGTATGTTTTATTTAAATAACTTTTTACCAAATCAAGGTAGAGCAATGGATCGTTTACCATTGTATGTGGATTGTCGAGACGAATCAAATGATGTCAGAGTTGGCTTTTCCCTGACCTGACCTCAGGTCAGGTCAATTTTTGGATATGACCCAACTAGGTCACCCAAAATGTCATGCAATGGGTCTCGACGAGACAGACACAATGGTGAAATCTGTTTTACTCTATCATACTTTTGTCAAAAGTTATTCCTTAAAAACCAATTCGGCGATTTTTAGAATGTTTCATATTCAATGGCTTCTGCTGACCTAAATATTGACCTTAGGTCAATTTTGATGAGACCTGTCACCTGCCTCTATCCTTTTCCTGTCCTTAAAGACGGTTTTGTTAAGGAGACCCATATATAGCCGAAATGTGATCTTCGATGATGACCCCAATATTTATGATGACCTTTGATGATGACCTCTCCGGTGACCTCAATATTGACTTGACCTAAAAAA
>JAXIVJ010020182.1:10000-14213 GCA_036785665.1 Chirona hameri
CACGGCACAGCACAGCACAGCACAGCACGGCACATCACAGCAAAGTACGGCACAGCACAGCACGGCACAACACGGCACAGCACAGCACGGCACAGCACGGCACAGCACGGCACAGCACGGCACATCACGGCACATCACGGCACATCACGGCACGGCACGGCACAGCACGGCACAGCACGGCACAGCACGGCACGGCACAACACGGCACAGCACGGCACAGCACAGCACGGCACAGCACGGCACAGCACGGCACAGCACGGCACAGAACGACACAGCACGGCACATCACGGCACATCACGGCACGGCACGGCACAGAACGACACAGCACGGCACATCACGGCACAGCACGGCACGGCACGGCACGGCACATCACGGCACAGCACGGCACATCACGGCACATCACGACACGGCACAGCACGGCACATCACGGCACAGCACGGCACAGCACGGCACAGCACGGCACAGCACGGCACAGCACGGCACAGCACGGCACAGCACGGCACAGCACGGCACAGCACAACACGACACAGCACGGCACAGCACAGCACGGCACAGCACGGCACAGCACGGCACAGCACGGCACAGCACGGCACAGCACGGCACAGAACGACACAGCACGGCACAGAACGACACAGCACGGCACATCACGGCACGGCACAGCACGGCACGACACGGCACATCACGACACGGCACAGCACGGCACAGCACGGCACAGCACGGCACAGCACGGCACAGCACGGCACAGCACAATACAGCACAGCACGGCACAGCACGGCACGGCACATCACGGCACAGCACGGTACAGCACGGCACAGCACGGCACATCACGGCACAGCACGGCACGGCACAGCACGGCACATCACGGCACGGCACAGCACGGCACGGCACAGCACGGCACGGCACAGCACGGCACGGCACAGCACGGCACAGCACGGCACGGCACGGCACAGCACGCTGCCTAGAGCCTAGTCACTAGTGCCCAGATCACAAAGCAGGACACCCGAGATACCATTAATCTGACCGGTCGACATTGTCACTGACATGCGAAACGCCGCCACCAGTACTGTCAATAGCATGAGTAATAGAGCTAAATCAGCTGCTGGGTCACTGACACTGCTGATCAGTGTGTATAGATACGCCGAACAATCAGTTTGATATAATATACGTGCATGTGAATATGCTGTTATTTTTAATAAACTAGTCTATTAAAATGGATATATTTCTGAAACTCTGGAATTTCCTGAAACTTTTCTGCTTTCGTTTATCAGACTTGTTGTACACAAGGTACTTTGATAGTTGAGTGTTGTGTTCAATGTTGTGCAGAACCTAACCCTATCCGTCAGTGTTATTGCAGTTAACCAGCCGAATTTAGTGGCGGAAAGTTTACGTAGGTACTCAAAAGATAAAACGGCTACCACCAAGCTCCTGAGTCCTAATTTCATCTGACTTATATGCGCCCGCTGTAACCGACCACAAATCATCCTTGTCAGGGCAAATATCGAACTGGAGACGACTCTCGTCAAACTTGCTAAGCATGGTATCCCATTTGGCGAACTAGCGACTCCCGGGCGGGCGCAGTCAAGGGCGGATCCAGCCGGCCGTTTTGGAGGGGGGCCAAACCGTTTTTAACGGACATTAACTACCCCCAATTTCGATTTTCCCCCCGGATTTGGGCCACTTTATTTTGCAACTAAACTATTTTTTTTGCTTTTCGACCTTTTGGGATATCGAAAAAGGAAAGTTCGTCAGCTTGCAGTTTGTATTGTTCCGACATTGCCTTACAGTGAGCAAACTATGTCAATTATCAGCTGTACCCAGGGGCGTCGCCGATATTTTTTGAGTGGGGGGGGGGAGGGTCGGCTGAAATGACGAAAAAAAATTACCCATTTTGTATTCGTGTATTTAAGCCTTTGCAGCATTTTTAATGTCGACTTCATGTTATAGTAGGTACTTGTTATTTAGCGCCGCGAAGCGGCGCGAAATTTGTACGGCTTTGCCTGATAAAACCCAGAAACATAGGCGGTGGGCCTTGTAGAGAATAGGCTAAACATGCTCTTTATTCAATTCACCGTTACAACGAACCGAAGACGGTGGCAATGGCTTCGTTATGACGATGGTCACCGATGTGACGCCACGAAGTGGCGTGAAATTGTAATGTTAGGTCGTGGGAAACAAATTTGTATATTGGAACCAGACTCAGGTAATCCCTATTCCTGGTTGCACATCTCGGTATGATTACAAATATTGAAATTAAGGTAGTTTTTAATATACATATTCTTCGGATAGTAAATCACGATGACCGGTGGCAGTCGGCGTACATATTATAATAATAACTGTATACATATGTACTGAACTGTAACACACAACTGGTAACAGTGCAAATGGTTTAGCACACACACACACACACACACACACACACACACACACACACACACACACACACACACACACACACACACACACACACACACACACACACACACACACACACACACACACACACACACACACACACACACACACACACACACACACACACACACACACACACACACACACACACACACACACACACACACACACACACACACACACCCACACCCACACCCACACCCACACCCACACCCACACCCACACCCACACCCACACCCACACCCACACCCACACCCACACCCACACCCACACCCACACCCACACACACCCACACCCACACCCACACCCACACCCACACCCACACCCACACCCACACCCACACCCACACCCACACCCACACCCACACCCACACCCACACCCACACCCACACCCACACCCACACCCACACCCACACCCACACCCACACCCACACCCACACCCACACCCACACCCACACCCACACCCACACCCACACCCACACCCACACCCACACCCACACCCACACCCACACCCACACCCACACCCACACCCACACCCACACCCACACCCACACCCACACCCACACCCACACCCACACCCACACCCACACCCACACCCACACCCACACCCACACCCACACCCACACCCACACCCACACCCACACCCACACCCACACCCACACCCACACCCACACCCACACCCACACCCACACCCACACCCACACCCACACCCACACCCACACCCACACCCACACCCACACCCACACCCACACCCACACCCACACCCACACCCACACCCACACCCACACCCACACCCACACCCACACCCACACCCACACCCACACCCACACCCACACCCACACCCACACCCACACCCACACCCACACCCACACCCACACCCACACCCACACCCACACCCACACCCACACCCACACCCACACCCACACCCACACCCACACCCACACCCACACCCACACCCACACCCACACCCACACCCACACCCACACCCACACCCACACCCACACCCACACCCACACCCACACCCACACCCACACCCACACCCCACACCCACACCCACACCCACACCCACACCCACACCCACACCCACACCCACACCCACACCCACACCCACACCCACACCCACACCCACACCCACACCCACACCCACACCCACACCCACACCCACACCCACACCCACACCCACACCCACACCCACACCCACACCCACACCCACACCCACACCCACACCCACACCCCACACCCACACCCACACCCACACCCACACCCACACCCACACCCACACCCACACCCACACCCACACCCACACCCACACCCACACCCACACCCACACCCACACCCACACCCACACCCACACCCACACCCACACCCACACCCACACCCACACCCACACCCACACCCACACCCACACCCACACCCACACCCACACCCACACCCACACCCACACCCACACCCACACCCACACCCACACCCACACCCACACCCACACCCACACCCACACCCACACCCCACACCCACACCCACACCCACACCCACACCCACACCCACACCCACACCCACACCCACACCCACACCCACACCCACACCCACACCCACACCCACACCCACACCCACACCCACACCCACACCCACACCCACACCCACACCCACACCCACACCCACACCCACACCCACACCCACACCCACACCCACACCCACACCCACACCCACACCCACACCCACACCCACACCCACACCCACACCCACACCCACACCCACACCCACACCCACACCCACACCCACACCCACACCCACACCCACACCCA
>JAXIVJ010020183.1:0-14184 GCA_036785665.1 Chirona hameri
GGTGTACTAGATACGGGAATAAGATACGGGAGCGGCATACGGGAACGGGTCACGGGAACGGGCTACGGGAACGGGCTACGGGAACGGGATACGGGAACGGGATACGGGAACGGGATACGGGAACGAGATACGGGAACGGGATACGGGAACGGGATACGGGAACGGGATACAGGAACGTGATACGGGAACGTGATACGGGAATGGCATACGGAAACAAGATACGGAAACGGGATACGAGAACGGGGACTGGAGTGGGAGCCCGATACGGGATACTGGAACGGGATACGGCAACGGGATACAGGAATGGGATACGGCAACGGGTACGGGAATGGGATACGGGAATGGGATACGGGAATGGGATACAGGAATGGGATACGGGAATGGGATACGGGAATGGGATACGGAAATGGGATACGGGAATGGGATACGGGAATGGGATACGGGAATGGGATACGGGAACTTGATATGGGATACGGGAACGGGATACGGGAACGGGATACGGGAACAGAATACGGGAACGGAATACGGGAACGGAATACGGGAACGGAATACGGGAACGGAATACGGGAACTGGATACGAGAACGAGATAGGGGAACGGGATACGGGAACGGGATGCGGGAACGGGATAGGGTAAAGGGATACGGAAACGGGATACGGGAACGGGATACAGGAACGGGATACGGGAACGGGATACGGGAACGGGATACGGGAACGGGATACGGGAACGGGATACGGGAACGGGATACGGGAACGGGTTACGGGAACGGGATACGGGAACGGGATAGGGAACGGGATACGGAATACGGGAATGGGATACGGAACGGTATACGGGAACGCGATACGGGAACGGGATACGGGATACGGGATACGGGAACGGGATACGGGAACGGGATACGGGAACGGGATACGGGAACGGTATACGGGAACGGGATACGGGAACGGGATACGGGAACGGGATACGGGAATAGGATACGGGAACAGGATACGGGAACGGGATATGGGAACGGGATACGGGAACGGGATACGGGAACGGGATAAGAGAACGGGATACAGTTGTATGATACGGGAACGGGATCGGGATACGGGAACGGGATACGGGAACGGGATACGGGAACGGGATACGGGAACGGGATACGGGAACGGGATACGGGAACAAGATACGGGAACGGGATACGGGAACGGGATACGGGAACGGGATACGGGAACGGGATACGGGAACGGGATACGGGAACGGGATACGGGAACGGGATACGGGAACAGGATACGGGAACGGGATACGGGAACGGGATACGGGATACGGTTTACGGGAATAGGATACGGGAACGGAATCGGGATACGCGAACGGGATACGGGAACGGGATACGGGAACGGGATACGGGAACGGGATACGGGAACGGGATACGGGAACGGGATACGGGATACGGGAACGGGATACGGGAACGGGATACGGGAACGGGATACGGGAACGAGAACGGGATACTGGAACGGGATAATGGAACGGGATACGGGAACGGGATACGGGAACGGGATACGGGAACGGGATACGGGAACGGGATACGGGAACCGGATACGGGAACCAGATACGGGAACCGGATACGGGAACGGGATACGGGAACAGGATACGGGAACGAGATACGGGAACGGGATACGGTAACGGGATACGGTAACGGGATACGGTAACGGGATACAGTAACGGGATACGGTAACGGGATACGGTAACGGGATACGGTAACGGGATACGGTAACGGGATACGGTAACGGGATACGGGAACGGGATACGGGAACAGGATACGGGAACGGGAGACGGGAACGGGATACAAGAACGGGAACGGGGTACGGAATACGACATACGGACTACGGACTACGGACTACGGAATACGGAATAAGGAATAAGGAATACCGAATACTGAATACGGAATACGAGATACGGGAAACGGCTAGCATATATAAATTAGCTGGCTATATAAATTGCGCATCGCGCAATAAAGGCCATCTAGTCTCTATCCCTATCCCTATCCCTATATTATAAATCCTAAAAGATGACCCGCCGCCGCCGCCGCCGCCGCCGGGGTGACGCCCTAAATCGGTTCCTGTGCAGTCGTCTGATGAGTTATGTGGAGGATTTTTTCAGGACTTTTGGGTCCCGTGATTCAACAGGTCGTATCAAGTTTTGGTGTTGATCCGACCGACGGTGCGGCGTCGGCACGTGCGCGCGTGCGCCATTCGTTTAACATGGGAAACGCGACATTGTGAAATCGCGAAAATCGGGCAAGTTTCGCCCGGTTCCCCGGCCGCTTGCTCGGCAACCGAGAATCGCAGCGATATGCGAGCAACACTATGTGATAGATAATCGGTTGGCCTTGCGTATAGGATGTCGGCCAGAGCGATGCGCGTGCCACGTACAAAGGTGTGACCACTTTGATGATAAAATTGGCATATTCAGGATTACAATTGGTGCTCGGAAACCGTTCGACGTAGAAGGCTGAACCGGGCACCATTTCGCAGGCGCAGCGACCGTCTTCATATTAGATGTGTTACTCAAAGCTGTGTGACTAATATTTTGGAGTTGAAGTTGAAATGCAATATTTTTGGACAATGCAATCCTTCACACCGCCGTAACACCCAAAACGAGGACAAACTTGACCGGCAAATTTACACAGACGGATAGCGCCGTTCTTGCTGACCTATATCCACCCAAAATATTATGTAAATCGCTGATAGGGAACTTATGCTGAAGTCAAACGTAAACGATTACCGACGCTAACGTTGCAAAATAATTGCGTCGAATAAAATAGCGTCATTTAAGTTTGCCCAAGACTGACACTGCCGCAGCCAAATTCATCAATGAGCGCATGACTAGCAGACGTCGCACCTCCCTCCCGGGGAGATTTTGTTGAAGCCGGTTAACATATGTCAGGCATGTAAACCGCTAAAATGTTTTGGCAGAGACTGCGACACGGGAACGAGATACGGTAAGAAGATATGGGAACGAAATACGGCAACAAGATACGGAACTGGGTACGGAAAGGGATGCTGGAACGAGATACGAGAACACGATACGGGAATGAGATACGGTAACTAGATATGGTAAGGAGATATCGGAACGGTGTACTAGATACGGGAATGAGATACGGGAGCGGGATTCGGGAACGGGTCACGGGAACGGGATACGGGAACGGGATACGGGAACGGGATACGGGAACGGGATACGGGAACGGGATACGGGAACGGGATACGGGATACGGGAACGGGATACGGGATACGGGAACGTGATACAGGAACGTGATACGGGAACGTGAAACGGGAATGGGATACGGAAACAAGATACGGAAACGGGATACGGGAGCGGGATATGGAAACGGGATACGGGATACGGGAACGGGATACGGGAACGGGATACGGGAACGGGATACGGGAACGGGATACGGCAACGGGATACGGCAGCGGGATACGGGAACGGGGACTGGAGTGGGAGCGCGATACGGGATACTGGAACGGGATACAGCAACGGGATACGGGAATGGGATACGGGAATGGGATACAGGAATGTGATACGGGAATGGGATATGGGAATGGGATACGGGAATGGGATATGGGAATGGGATACGGGAATGGGATACGGGAATGGGATACGGGAATGAGATACGGGAATGGGATACGGGAATGGGATACGGGAATGGGATACGGGAACGGGATACGGGATACGGGAACGGAATACGGGAACGGAATACGGGAACGGGATACGGGAACGGGATACGAGAACGAGATACGGGAACGGGATACGGGAACGGGATACGGGAACGGGATACGGGAACGGGATACGGGATACGGGATACGGGAACGGGATACGGGAACGGGATACGGGAACGGGATACGGGCACTGGATACGGGAACGGGATACGGGAACGGGATACGGAATACGGGAATGGGATACGGAACGGTATACGGGAACGCGATACGGGAACGGGATACGGGATACGGGAACGGGATACGGGAACGAGAATGGGATACTGGAACGGGATAATGGAACGGGATACGGGAACGGGATACGGGAACGGGATACGGGAACGGGATACGGGAACCGGATACGGGAACCAGATACGGGAACCAGATACGGGAACCGGATACGGGAACGGGATAAGGGAACAGGATACGGGAACGGGATACGGTAACGGGATACGGTAACGGGATACGGTAACGGGATACGGTAACGAGATACGGTAACGGGATACGGTAACGGGATACGGTAACGGGATACGGTAACGGGATACGGTAACGGGATACGGGAACGGGATACGGGAACGGGATACGGGAACGGGATACGGGAACAGGATACGGGAACGGGAGACGGGAACGGGATACAAGAACGGGAACGGGGTACGGAATACGACATACGGACTACGGACTACGGACTACGGAATACGGAATAAGGAATAAGGAATACCGGATACTGAATACGGAATACGAGATACGGGAAACGGCTAGCATATATAAATTAGCTGGCTATATAAATTGCGCATCGCGCAATAAAGGCCATCTAGTATATATTATAAATCCTAAAAGATGACCCGCCGCCGCCGCCGCCGCCGCCGCCGGAGTGACGCCCTAAATCGGTTCCTGTGCAGCCGTCTGATGAGTTATGAGGGTGATTTTTTCAGGACTTTTGGGTCCCGTGATTCAACAGGTCGTATCAAGTTTTGGTGTCGATCCGACCGATGGTGCGGCGTCGGCACGTGCGCGCGTGCGCCATTCGTTTAACATGGGAAACGCGACATTGTGAAATCGCGAAAAATGGGCAAGTTTCGCCCGGTTCCCCGGCCGCTTGCTCGGCAAACGAGAATCCCAGCGATATACGAGCAACACTATGTGATAGATAATCGATTGGCCTTGCGTATAGCATGTCGTCCAGAGCGATGTGCGTGCCACGTGCAAAGTTGTGACCACTTTCATGATAAAATTGGCATATTCAGGATTTAAATTGGTGCTCGGAAACCGTTCGACGTAAAAGGCTGATCCGGGCACCATTTTGCAGGCGCAGCGACCGTCTTCAAATTATATGTGTTACTCAAAGCTGTGCGACTAATATTTTGGAGTTGAAGTTGAAATGCAATATTTTTGGATAATTTAATCCTTCACACCGCCGTAACACCCAAAACGAGGACAAACTTGACCGGCAAATTTACACTGACGGATAGCACCGTTCTTGCTGACCTATATCCACCCAAAATATTCTGTAAAACGCTCATAGGTAACTTATGCTGAGGTCAAACGTAAACGATTACCGACGCTAACGTTGCGTAATAATTGCGTCGAATAAAATAGCATCGTTTAAGTTTGCCCAAGACTGACACTGCCGCAGTCAAATTCATCAATGAGCGCATGACTAGCTGACGTCGCACCTCCCTCCCGGGGAGATTTTGTTGAAGCCGGTTGACATATTGCAGGCCTGTAAACCGCTAAAATGTTTTGGCAGAGACTGCGACACGGGAACGAGATACGGTAAAAAGATATGGAAACAAAATACGGCAATAAGATACGGAAACTGGGTACGAGAAAGGGATGCTGGAACGAGATACGGGAACAGGATACGGGAATGAGATACAGTAACTAGATATGGTAAGAAGATATCGGAACGGTGTACGAGATACGGGAATGAGATACGGGAGCGGGATATGGGATACGGGAACGGGATACGGGAACTGGATACAGGAACGGGATACGGGCACATCATACGGGAACGGGATACGGGAACGGGATACGGGAACGGGATACGGGAACGGGATACGGGAACGGGATACGGGAACGGGATACGGGAACGGGATACGGGAACGGGATACGGGAACGGCAACGGGATACGGGAACGGGATACGGGAACGGGATACGGGAACGGGATACGGGAACGGGATACGGGAACGGGATACGGGAATGGGATACGGGATACAGGAACGGGATACAGGAACGGGATACGGGAACGGCATACGGGAACGGGATCGGGAACGGCATACGGGAACGAGATACGGGAACGGGATACGGGAATGGGATACGGGGACGGGATACGGGAACGTGATACGGGAACGGGATACGGGAACGGGATACCGGAACGGGATACCGGAACGGGATACCGGAACGTGATACGGGAACGTGATACGGTAACGGGATACGGTAACGGGATACGGTAACGGGATATGGTAACGGGATACGGTAACGGTATACGGTAACGGGATACGGTAGCGGGATACGGTAACGGGATACGGTAACGGGATACGGTAACGGGATACGGTAACGGGATACGGTAACGGGATATGGGCACGGGATACGGGAAATGGATACGGGAACGGAATACGGGAACGGGATACAGGAACGGGATACAGGAACGGGATACGGGAATGGGATACGGGAACAGGATACCGGAGCAGGATACCGGAACAGGATACCGGAACAGGATACCGGAACAGGATACCGGATCACGATACCGGAACTGGATATGGAAGCGGGATACGGGATACGGGAACGAGATATGGGAACGAGATACAGGTACGGGATACAGGTACGGGATACAGGTACGGGATACAGGTACGGGATACAGGTACGGGATACAGGTACGGGATACAAGTACGGGATACAGGTACGGGATACAGGTACGGGATACGGGGACGGGATACGGGAAGGACATACGGGAACTGGATACGAAAACGGGATACTAGAACATGATACGGGATACGGGGACGGGATACGGGATACAGGATACGGGATACGGGGACGGGATACGGGATACAGGATACGGGAACTGGATACGGAAACGGGATACGGAATACAGAATACGGAATACGGAATACGGAAAACGATATACGGAATACGGAATACGGAATACGGAATACGGGATACGGGAAACGGCTAGCATATATAAATTAGCTGGCTATATAGATTGCGCATCGCGCAATACAGTCCCTCTAGTCTCTATATTATAAATCCTAAAAGATGACCCGCCGCCGCCGCCGCCGCCGCCGGAGTGACGCCCTAAATCGGTTCCTGTGCAGTCGTCTGATGAGTTATGAACGCGATTTTTTCAGGACTTTTGGGTCCCGTGGTTCAACAGGTCGTATCAAGTTTTGGTCTCCATCCGACCGACGGTACGGCGTTGGCACGTGTGCGCGTGCGCCATTCGTTTAACATGGGAAACGCGACATTGTGAAATCGCGAAAAACGGCCAAGTTTCGCGCGGTTTCCCGGCCGGTTGCTCGGCAACCGAGAGTCGCAGCGATATGCAAGCAACACTATGCGATATATAATTGATTGGCCTTGCGTATAGAATGTCGCCCAGAGCGATGCGCGGGCCACGTGCAAAGTTGTGACCACTTTCATGATAAAATTGACATATTCAGGATTTAAATTGGTGCTCGGAAACCGTTTGACGTAGAAGGCTGAACCGGGCACCATTTTGCAGGCGCAGCGACCGTCTTCAAATTATATGTGTTACTCCAAGCTGTGTGACTAATATTTTGGAGTTGAAGTTGAAATGCAATATTTTTGGACAATGTAATCCTTCACACCGCCGTAACACCCAAAACGAGTACAAACTTGACCGGCAAATTTACACAGACGGATAGCGCCGTTCTTGCTGACCTATATCCACCCAAAATATTATGTAAATCGCTCATAGGTAACTTATGCTGAAGTCAAACGTAAACGATTACCGACGCTAACGTTGCGAAATAATTGCGTCGAATAAAATAACATCGTTGAAGTTTGCCCAAGACTGACACTGCCGCAGTCAAATTCATCAATGAGCGCATGACTAGCAGACGTCGCACCTCCCTCCCGGGGAGATTTTGTTAAAGCCGGTTGACATATTTCAGGCATGTAAACAGCTACAATGTTTTGGCCGAGACTGCGACACGGGAACGAGATACGGTAAGAAGATATGGGAACGAAATACGGCAACAAGATACGGAAACTGGGTACGAGAAAGAGATGCTGGAACGAGATGCGGGAACAGGATACGGGAATGAGATACGGTAACTAGATATGGTAAGGAGATATCGGAACGGTGTACGAGATACGGGAATGAGATACGGGAACGGTATTCGGGAACGCGATACGGGAACAGGATACGGGAACAGGATACGGGGACAGGATACGGGAACAGGATAGGGAACGGGATACGGGAACGGGAACGGGATACGGGAACGGGATAGGAGAACGGGATACGTGAACGGGATACGTGAACGGGATACGGGAACGGGATACGGGAACGGGAAACGGGAACGGGATACGGGAACGGGATACGGGAACGGGATACGGGAACGGGATACAGGAACGGGATACGGGATACGGGATACGGGATACGGGATACGGGAACGGGAACGGGAACGGGATACGTAATGCGGAATACGGAATACGGAATACGGAATACGGAATACGAGATACGGAATACGAGATACGGAATACGGAATAATGAATACGGAATACGGAATACGGGACACTAGAAACGGCTAGCATATATACATAAGCTGGCTATATAAATTGCGCATCGCGCAATAAAGGCCATCTAGTCCCTATCCCTATATTATAAATCCTAAAAGATGACCCGCCGCCGCCGCCGCCGCCGCCGGGGTGACGCCCTAAATCGGTTCCTGTGCAGTCGTCTGATGAGTTATGTGGAGGATTTTTTCAGGACTTTTGGGTCCCGTGATTCAACAGGTCGTATCAAGTTTTGGTGTTGATCCGACAGACGGTGCGGCGTCGGCACGTGCGCGCGTGCGCCATTCGTTTAACATGGGAAACGCGACATTGTGAAATCGCGAAAATCGGGCAAGTTTCGCCCGGTTCCCCGGCCGCTTGCTCGGCAACCGAGAATCGCAGCGATATGCGAGCAACACTATGTGATAGATAATCGGTTGGCCTTGCGTATAGGATGTCGGCCAGAGCGATGCGCGTGCCACGTACAAAGGTGTGACCACTTTGATGATAAAATTGGCATATTCAGGATTACAATTGGTGCTCGGAAACCGTTCGACGTAGAAGGCTGAACCGGGCACCATTTCGCAGGCGCAGCGACCGTCTTCATATTAGATGTGTTACTCAAAGCTGTGTGACTAATATTTTGGAGTTGAAGTTGAAATGCAATATTTTTGGACAATGCAATCCTTCACACCGCCGTAACACCCAAAACGAGGACAAACTTGACCGGCAAATTTACACAGACGGATAGCGCCGTTCTTGCTGACCTATATCCACCCAAAATATTATGTAAATCGCTGATAGGGAACTTATGCTGAAGTCAAACGTAAACGATTACCGACGCTAACGTTGCAAAATAATTGCGTCGAATAAAATAGCGTCATTTAAGTTTGCCCAAGACTGACACTGCCGCAGCCAAATTCATCAATGAGCGCATGACTAGCAGACGTCGCACCTCCCTCCCGGGGAGATTTTGTTGAAGCCGGTTAACATATGTCAGGCATGTAAACCGCTAAAATGTTTTGGCAGAGACTGCGACACGGGAACGAGATACGGTAAGAAGATATGGGAACGAAATACGGCAACAAGATACGGAACTGGGTACGGAAAGGGATGCTGGAACGAGATACGAGAACACGATACGGGAATGAGATACGGTAACTAGATATGGTAAGGAGATATCGGAACGGTGTACTAGATACGGGAATGAGATACGGGAGCGGGATTCGGGAACGGGTCACGGGAACGGGATACGGGAACGGGATACGGGAACGGGATACGGGAACGGGATACGGGAACGGGATACGGGATACGGGAACGGGATACGGGATACGGGAACGTGATACAGGAACGTGATACGGGAACGTGAAACGGGAATGGGATACGGAAACAAGATACGGAAACGGGATACGGGAGCGGGATATGGAAACGGGATACGGGATACGGGAACGGGATACGGGAACGGGATACGGGAACGGGATACGGGAACGGGATACGGCAACGGGATACGGCAGCGGGATACGGGAACGGGGACTGGAGTGGGAGCGCGATACGGGATACTGGAACGGGATACAGCAACGGGATACGGGAATGGGATACGGGAATGGGATACAGGAATGTGATACGGGAATGGGAATATGGGAATGGGATACGGGAATGGGATATGGGAATGGGATACGGGAATGGGATACGGGAATGGGATACGGGAATGAGATACGGGAATGGGATACGGGAATGGGATACGGGAATGGGATACGGGAACGGGATACGGGATACGGGAACGGAATACGGGAACGGAATACGGGAACGGGATACGGGAACGGGATACGAGAACGAGATACGGGAACGGGATACGGGAACGGGATACGGGAACGGGATACGGGAACGGGATACGGGATACGGGATACGGGAACGGGATACGGGAACGGGATACGGGAACGGGATACGGGCACTGGATACGGGAACGGGATACGGGAACGGGATACGGAATACGGGAATGGGATACGGAACGGTATACGGGAACGCGATACGGGAACGGGATACGGGATACGGGAACGGGATACGGGAACGAGAATGGGATACTGGAACGGGATAATGGAACGGGATACGGGAACGTGATACGGGAACGGGATACGGGAACGGGATACGGGAACCGGATACGGGAACCAGATACGGGAACCAGATACGGGAACCGGATACGGGAACGGGATAAGGGAACAGGATACGGGAACGGGATACGGTAACGGGATACGGTAACGGGATACGGTAACGGGATACGGTAACGGGATACGGTAACGGGATACGGTAACGGGATACGGTAACGGGATACGGTAACGGGATACGGTAACGGGATACGGGAACGGGATACGGGAACGGGATACGGGAACGGGATACGGGAACAGGATACGGGAACGGGAGACGGGAACGGGATACAAGAACGGGAACGGGGTACGGAATACGACATACGGACTACGGACTACGGACTACGGAATACGGAATAAGGAATAAGGAATACCGGATACTGAATACGGAATACGAGATACGGGAAACGGCTAGCATATATAAATTAGCTGGCTATATAAATTGCGCATCGCGCAATAAAGGCCATCTAGTCTCTATCCCTATCCCTATATTATAAATCCTAAAAGATGACCCGCCGCCGCCGCCGCCGCCGCCGCCGGAGTGACGCCCTAAATCGGTTCCTGTGCAGTCGTCTGATGAGTTATGAGGAGGATTTTTTCAGGACTTTTGGGTCCCGTGATTCAACAGGTCGTATCAAGTTTTGGTGTTGATCCGACCGACGGTGCGGCGTCGGCACGTGCGCGCGTGCGCCATTCGTTTAACATGGGAAACGCGACATTGTGAAATCGCGAAAATCGGGCAAGTTTCGCCCGGTTCCCCGGCCGCTTGCTCGGCAACCGAGAATCGCAGCGATATGCGAGCAACACTATGTGATAGATAATCGATTGGCCTTGCGTATAGGATGTCGGCCAGAGCGATGCTCGTGCCACGTGCAAAGGTGTGACCACTTTCATGATAAAATTGGCATATTCAGGATTACAATTGGTGCTCGGAAACCGTTCGACGTAGAAGGCTGAACCGGGCACCATTTTGCAGGCGCAGCGACCGTCTTCAAATTAGATGTGTTACTCAAAGCTGTGTGACTAATATTTTGGAGTTGAAGTTGAAATGCAATATTTTTGGACAATGCAATCCTTCACACCGCCGTAACACCCAAAACGAGGACAAACTTGACCGGCAAATTTACACAGACGGATAGCACTGTTCTTGCTGACCTATATCCACCCAAAATATTCTGTAAATCGCTGATAGGGAACTTATGCTGAAGTCAAACGTAAACGATTACCGACGCTAACGTTGCAAAATAATTGCGTCGAATAAAATAGCGTCGTTTAAGTTTGCCCAAGACTGACACTGCCGCAGCCAAATTCATCAATGAGCGCATGACTAGCAGACGTCGCACCTCCCTCCCGGGGAGATTTTGTTGAAGCCGGTTGACATATGTCAGGCATGTAAACCGCTAAAATGTTTTGGCAGAGACTGCGACACGGGAACAAGATACGGTAAGAAGATATGGGAACGAAATACGGCAACAAGATACGGAACTGGGTACGGAAAGGGATGCTGGAACGAGATACGAGAACACGATACGGGAATGAGATACGGTAACTAGATATGGTAAGGAGATATCGGAACGGTGTACTAGATACGGGAATAAGATACGGGAGCGGCATACGGGAAAGGGTCACGGGAACGGGCTAAGGGAACGGGCTACGGGAACGGGATACGGGAACGGGATACGGGAACGGGATACGGGAACGGGATACGGGAACGAGATACGGGAACGGGATACGGGAACGAGATACGGGAACGGGATACGGGAACGGGATACGGGAACGGGATACAGGAACGTGATACGGGAACGTGATACGGGAATGGGATACGGAAACAAGATACGGAAACGGGATACGAGAACGGGGACTGGAGTGGGAGCCCGATACGGGATACTGGAACGGGATACGGCAACGGGATACAGGAATGGGATACGGCAACGGGTACGGGAATGGGATACGGGAATGGGATACAGGAATGGGATACGGGAATGGGATACGGGAATGGGATACGGAAATGGGATACGGGAATGGGATACGGGAATGGGATACGGGAATGGGATACGGGAATGGGATACGGGAACATGATATGGGATACGGGAACGGGATACGGGAACAGAATACGGGAACGGAATACGGGAACGGAATACGGGAAAGGAATACGGGAACGGAATACGGGAACTGGATACGAGAACGAGATAGGGGAACGGGATACGGGAACGGGATGCGGGAACGGGATAGGGTAAAGGGATACGGAAACGGGATACAGGAACGGGATACAGGAACGGGATACGGGAACGGGATACGGGAACGGGATACGGGAACGGGATACGGGAACGGGATACGGGAACGGGATACGGGAACGGGATACGGGAACGGGATACGGGCACTGGATACGGGAACGGGATACGGGAACGGGATACGGAATACGGGAATGGGATACGGAACGGTATACGGGAACGCGATACGGGAACGGGATACGGGATACGGGAACGGGATACGGGAACCGGATACGGGAACCGGATACGGGAACGGGATACGGGAACGGGATACGGGAACGGGATACGGGAATAGGATACGGGAACAGGATACGGGAACGGGATATGGGAACGGGATACGGGAACGGGATACAGGAACGGGATACGGGAACGGGATAAGAGAAATGGATACAGTTGTATGATACGGGAACTGGATCGGGATACGGGAACGGGATACGGGAACGGGATACGGGAACGGGATACGGGAACGGGATACGGGAACGGGATACGGGAACGGTATACGGGAACGGGATACGGGAACGGGATACGGGAACGGGATACGGGAACGGGATACGGGAACGGGATACGGGAACGGGATACGGGAACGGGATACGGGAACAGGATACGGGAACGGGATACGGGAACGGGATACGGGATACGGTTTACGGGAATAGGATACGGGAACGGGATCGGGATACGCGAACGGAATACGGGAACGGGATACGGGAACGGGATACGGGATACGGGAACGGGATACGGGAACGGGATACGGGAACGAGAACGGGATACTGGAACGGGATAATGGAACGGGATACGGGAACGGGATACGGGAACGGGATACGGGAACGGGATACGGGAACCGGATACGGGAACCAGATACGGGAACCAGATACGGGAACCGGATACGGGAACGGGATAAGGGAACAGGATACGGTAACGGGATACGGTAACGGGATACGGTAACGGGATACGGTAACGGGATACGGTAACGGGATACGGTAACGGGATACGGTAACGGGATACGGTAACGGGATACGGTAACGGGATACGGGAACGGGATACGGAAACGGGATACGGGAACGGGATACGGGAACGGGATACGGGAACAGGATACGGGAACGGGAGACGGGAACGGGATACAAGAACGGGAACGGGGTACGGAATACGACATACGGACTACGGACTACGGACTACGGAATACGGAATAAGGAATAAGGAATACCGAATACTGAATACGGAATACGAGATACGGGAAACGGCTAGCATATATAAATTAGCTGGCTATATAAATTGCGCATCGCGCAATAAAGGCCATCTAGTATATATATAATAT
>JAXIVJ010020184.1:0-14171 GCA_036785665.1 Chirona hameri
ACATTAGTGACACCAGCAGGCGCACCAGTTGTGACACATTACGACACATTAGTGACACATTAGTGACACATTAGTGACACATTAATGACACCAGCAGGCACACCAGGAGTGACACATTATGACACATTAGTGACACATTAGTGACACCAGCAGTCGCACCAGGAGTGATACATTATGACACATTAGTGACACCAGCAGGCGCACCAGGAGTGACACATTACGACACATTAGTGACACATTAGTGACACCAGCAGTCGCACCAGGAGTGACACATTATGACACATTACTGGCACATTAGTGACACCAGCAGGCGCACCAGGAGTGACACATTATGACACCAGGAGTGACAGATTATGACACCAGGAGTGACACATTTCGCGCCTCAGGAGACACCCAGGGGTGTCGTTTGCTATAGGCCTGGTAGGGCCCAAGCCCTACCAATGTTCATTTGGGCCCCACCAATGCCTCTCTGGGCCCTACCATTGTTTTACAACATTTCCAAAAAGAGATAAGAAAAATTGAAAAAGGCATTGGTATGAAGCATATACAAATGTATAGCATGGACCACGTGTGGTAATTCAAATACCTAAATATCATAAGTTTGGGTTGTTTGAAATTTGAAAACACCTTACACGAGTTGTTCAATTTCAGAACATGTATCCCTAGCTCAACTATTTCCCTAATGATTCAAAGAAGACAAAAATCATCATGACATGGCGGCATAATAATAATAACATCAATGGAAAATTATTGGGAGGTCAAAAGGTCAGGACACTTTCTGACCTCGAAAGAACCCCTAAAGGAACCCCCAATGTAAATATGCGTCAACCCAGTTCCCAGCTGACCTTGACCGGGGTCGGGTGTGCGGCCGCGCGCTCCGCTCGGCGGGCGGGCTCGGTGGACAAGTGCCAGGTGTCTGTACTGAAAGTGTATAGAGTAAGGAGTGAGTGAGGTTTTCAGTGAAGACACTTAGCGTGGCTGTGACCTGCTGTTCGTGATCACCTCGGAGGATAAGGATGACGAAAAAACGCAAAGCAGCCTCGCCGCTTCAGCCGAGCTCGCCGAGCCCACAGACCAGTGCTCCTGGATGGCACAGTGCAATGAAGAAGGAGAATGAGCAACTCCGGCAAGAAGTAAGTTACCTAAAAGACCGAATTGATGAAATAGAAAAGGAACAGGATGCGATAAATCAGCGTAGCAGGCTTGTCAGTTTCATATTTTCTGGCCCTGCTATTCCTGAGCCCGTCCGCCGGGAGGAGACTGTGAAAGTCGTGCAGCACGTGATCGACCAAATCATGAACCACAGGCTTGACATGAATCAGGTACAAGCTGCATTCCGTTTGCGCACCGGAAGTATTTTAGTAGAGTTCACTTCGGCTGCTCACATGTCTGAGAGAGATTCTCTCTTCCGTTCTAAAGCCAAACTGCGGGGAACAGGCCTGTTCATCTCAGATTCGCTGACGCCAAGACGCCAAGAGCTTTTCAGGATGCTGCTGCAGCTGAAAAGGGTACGCCAAATTCATTCAGCATACACGCAGTCTGGCGAACTTCTCATCAGAAAACTCTCGGACTCGCCCCCCCCCCCCCCCCCCCCCATCAGTATAGCGGATCAGGCCGCCCTGCAACAGCTGACCGCGGAAGTCGCCGGACGGGCCGCGCAGGGGCGGGTCCAGGGCCGGGGGAGCGGCTACAGCCGGACACCTGCCGCCGGGGCTGCTGCGCTCCAGCGAGCTCCCAGCTACCCGTCCCCCTCCGAGCCGGGCCTGGCGCCCGCGGCCGTCCCTGGCAGCATGAGGCAGAGGCACGTGACAGAGGAACTCTGGTCTCCTCGCACTCCGGCCGCCTCAGAGTGCAGCCTGTCTGCGCCCCTGTCACAGGTCAGGTCGGAGCCGCCGCCGCCGCCGGCCGTCCCGGCGTCCGCAGCGCTGCCTGGCGACCGACCTGATGTCCTGGCATGACGCGGCCGCCGAGCCTGCGGCCGTGGCCGCGAGCGCCGGCGCGGCGCAGGCGGACACGGGTCCGAGCAGTAATTCTGAAGCGACTGCATTCGTCGTCTGCTCAGAAACTCTGGCGTCTCCAAGAAAAATGCAGGTATCCGTGGCAGGTCGGTCGCGAGTTATAACAATATAATCGGCATGATGTGATCGAGACTGTGTCTGACCTTATCAAGGCAGGGAAACGTAAGTCGCATAAATATTGGAGGGACATTGCAAGTTTCTGGCTCGAGTTTGAAAAGCGTGCCGCCGGCGCGTGGTAGACGAGGCGAGACAGGGAGGTGCGACTGCTCAGAAACACGGCGAGGAGGTGAAGTGTGCCCACGAGGCGACTAGTCTGCTGCTGCAGCAGGCCAGCAGGGTTTAACTTGACTTGGAGTGTATGTAGGCGACCGAAATCGCAATATACTAGGCAGTAGACGTGTGTTTTTGTATGGTCACTGATGTTGCAACATTAGTGGACACCATGTCCAAAGTTAAACGATGTTATTGGTTTGTTTAACGTCATCCGATGTTCGGTAAATCTGTTCTGTTCTGCGGTCTTCTCGCTTCCAATCCCATGCATCACTAGTTGCGTGTGTCGCGGCCTCTGTTTCATGATTCTGAGATAAATACCTGCATTGTATTGCGAGGAATTGAGCTCTTGTTCTTTTTGTTGTTCTCTTAGGACAATATAATCAGTGGTGATATCTACTCATGTACCCACTGTACGATCATGTGCAATGCATGCTAGTTAGTGCCTACAGATTTACGTGGAAGATGCGAGCGATGTACGTATGTACATTCTGACCTGTTGGAATCAGCGTCATGTAAATGCGTCAGGAGCGCGTCATTCGTCATTCGGAGCGCGCAACGTGAGTGTGTATATTTTAAGTGATTGTGTGTATGTTATGCTAGTTTGCGTATGCTATATTATGTTAATGAGTGTGTACTTTGTATGTTAGTGTGTATGTTTTGAAGCAATTTTCTTGAACTATGCATAATAGTTTGAAAAATGCTCTGATCTTCAAAGGTGTAAAATACATGAATGGAAAGGTTTTAAAAAAATATGCATCAACCCTATTTTCCAACATCAGTATATGCCACTATTGCAAAATGGCTGGAGTTGAAATACACATTACACAACATGATTTCAGTGATACACACTCAACGTAATTTACAAAAATGAAACCTAGTAAGAACACTTTTCTCAAATCAAAGCACCCACCAAATCAGTCCAACAATGTGTCAATATTAGGTCATCCCAAAGACCTGATTTTCATTCGCAATGAAAATGAAATAGGCAGATCCACGTTCAGGAAATAGTGTGGGGGCGGGATCAAAATGAGACAATGACCCCCACTAACTCGAAAACTAAAAGGGCTGGAATGACACGAAAAAAGTGATCGAAAGCTCTTGATAATGAAATTCGAAGT
This sequence comes from Chirona hameri, assembly GCA_036785665.1. NCBI lineage: Eukaryota > Metazoa > Arthropoda > Thecostraca > Balanomorpha > Balanidae > Chirona > Chirona hameri. Next base: position 3,410 of record JAXIVJ010020184.1, read on the forward strand.
TACAACTGACATCTTTTTGGCTCGAGTTAATATTGAGGTTACCAGAGGCCATCGAAGGTCAAATTTGCAAAGTATAGGACTTTGCTCAAGAAACCCCCAAATATCTCGAGAACTATGATAGCTACGAACAAACCGAAAATAGACATCGAAAGCTCTGAGAAATGCAATTGGCATTGATGTTCTTACAATTTAGCTCAGGTTGACCTGAGCTAAATTGTAAGAACATCAATGCCAATTGCATTTCTCAGAGCTTTCGATGTCTATTTTTGGTTTGTTCGTAGCTATCATAGTTCTCGAGATATCATGGGGGTCATAGATATTTGGTAGTTTAGGCTCCAGAGGTCACCAAAGGTCACGATGGCAGTATCATACGAACCGTTGCTAGAACGCGTCTTAAAGTTGCACAGGCGTCCTCAGAAAATGTAAGCATCTCATTTGACCGTGTTTAGACCGATTGACAAAAGGCTGTGATTTTGATGGCGATTTTTTATATTGTGACTTTTCCCTACAAATTGTAAATTTTGAACGCTTTATGGGTGTAAAAACGCCATCCGAATTAGCTACAATTTTGCATGGCCTCATTCAGGCAAGTAGCCAAAGGGGGGGGGGAGCAGCGGATGTGGCTGCCTCCCCCACCCTAGACGCCAGGAGGGTCCTTTTCGGCACGCGCAGCGCGCCGAAAAGGGCCGACGAGACCGCGCGAAGCGCGGTATCATGGGCTCTTTACCACGCGAAGCATGGTCTTTAGAGAGTTTAGAGCACTTTTAGAGCCACAAGGGCCCACTCTGAAAGACCAGAGGGCCACTTGGACGTTCAAAAGAGCCCTGTGTGGATGTCAGAGGGGCCCTGGTCAGACCGAAAGGGCTCTTGAGCTGGTCAGAGGGCCCCTGAACACGTCGAATGGGTCCCTAGCCAGCACAGAGGGGCCCCTGGGCAGGTCGAGAGGCCCCTGAGCATGTCGGCAGGGCGACAAAGTGTAACGCTGGTAACATTGAATAACCGTACAGCTGACTTTTTCGTCATTTCGTTCACCACAGGGCGGACCCGGCCACCGACAAGGAAACGTCAGCTGGTATACAGAGAACCAAGAGAGCATTAGTCGCCGGGCACCACGGCATCTGACCCAGCCGGCCAACAATCCATCCTCCTGTCATATACGAAGACCGGATGCCCCCCCCCCCCCCTCCCACCAGAGACCAGCAGAGCAGGGCGTGACGAAATCACTGGCCGGGGTTCCGCCGACGCGCAAATACGACGTAGCTGGGCGGCGGGGTATCAAATAGTTACCATTGAGACGCCCGGCCAGGAAGCCGCTCGCGCCCCAGGCGACGACGGAGGGGCCGGCCGGCGCATAATAGGCAGCTGGCCGGACGCAGGTACGGGTCAGGAAGGGACCAGGCGGGACGTAACGCCCCGTGTGGTCGTTACACCATCCAGACAAATGGAGAGCAGCACTCCCAATCGCCAGGTGTGTAAACCCGAGAAGTAGCGCCACGCCCCTGCGCAAACTCAGACATCCGGCCGCCTAGGCCAGGTGTGAACAACGACGGATAGAACTGCTTAGCCACGCACCCGCTTTAACCAAAACAGGGAACAACACCGGGACGCCCTAGCGAGAGGCCGGAGGGAGCTGATTAACCGGTTAACCAGAACAGGAAAACACCACAGGAAACGGATTTGGCGGATTAATCAGCACAGGGTGAACCCGGTCAACATCTGGGGTCACTAACAAGATTCGGAGGTAGCGGATCCGTCAAGAAATAGGGGAACCCTTATAACGTTGGATGTCGCTAACTAGGTCCGGACGCCGGCTTTAACTAGATCGAAAGAGGAAAATGGAGGGTGGCGACGGGTCGGAGCAACAGGCCGGAAGAGACCATTACAGAGACGGAAGCCCACCGTCGCAGACGGCAGGTGGACGGGAAGTCACACGGCCGGCGTAGGCGGAAGTAAGAGGATATATAACGGGCAGAAACGGAGAACAAGGGAGTCTCGCGGGGGAGAGAGCCAGGAGGAAGTCAGAGGTCACGCCGGGAGGGCGCCAACAGCCAGGCCGGGAGAGAGAGAGCCGAGGCAGTCGCGCCGAGATATGGAGCCAGGAGGGTCGCGCCAAAGGAGAGTACGCCGTCAGTGACGTCAGAAGAAGCCAGGAGGTGGCGTCCCAGCAGCGACGCGAGGGGCGGGCCCGACACTCTGCCTCGGGCGTCACACTTCGGAGTCGACCATCAGCGCACCAGATAAATCTCCAGTTGACAAGTAAGGGATCTCGCTCGGTCCTCTTGCCCGCTATATATCCGATTATCCATTATCTAACCCAACCTACGCCCAACATCCCATCAGCCATGTTATTCACGCTGGACGACCCAGGCTGGGGTGTTGGTTCGGGAGATATGACGTCACTCGGTGGAGAGGGGCGACCCAGCTTCTCCCGTCCCAGCCCGGGTTAATGGCACTATTCACCAGTAGGAGGGCATCAGCGGGGGAACAGAGGAAGGGTATATGGACAGATCACGCGCTTGGGAGCCGGGCAGAGGATGTTTTTATGATCCCTGGGGAGGGTTGGGCAGAAGGTATGAGCGTGTGGAGAGGTTGGGCAGAAATGTGTCTGGGGGCGGCGAGGGCGGAACGATAAGGTGCGGCTGGCTGGCAACTCGGCTAGATGGATCGAGAAGCGGACCAGCGGCAAGGGGATACATGGGGTTTTAATCGTTAGCGAGACGGGGGGCGTGTGTGGTGGCGGGGCGGCACTTGGCACTAGGCGGTCGCCATACAGTCGGTACTTGTAAAACAAAAATGGGTATAAACAGCCGGGCCTGTCGAGGAGAATGGACGAACGAAAAGAGTGAGCTACGTCAGCTGGGCGGAGTCCCCATGTCGGGGGGGGGGGGGGGACAGGTGGACGGCTCAGATCACGGCCACAGCGTGGTCCGGATCCAAGACAGCTGCGGCCATGATATCGGGAACACGATGACGTCAAGAGCCATCCCGGAATCTGGCGACGGCAGTCTCGGACCGTGCCACGAATCGCATGCAGTAAGCGCCGCTTATAGTGAATATGGAGCAGATTTGTAACTGACTCCGAGTTGATTCATGAATCGATTCATGAGTCTGACATTTTTGGGGATGAGTCATTAAATGAGTCGATTCAAATTGTTTGCAATAGCGAGTGAAGAAAGAGAGTGAGTGAGTGAGTGTGAGTGTGAGTGTGAGTGTGAGTGTGAGTGTGAGTGTGAGTGTGAGTGTGAGTGTGAGTGTAACTGCGAGTAGGGAGGGATGGAGGGAGGGAGGGAGGGAGGGAGGGGAGAGAGAGAGAGAGAGAGAGAGAGAGAGAGAGAGAGAGAGAGAGAGAGAGAGAGAGAGAGAGAGAGAGAGAGCGAGAGCGAGAGCGAGAGCGAGAGCGAGAGCGAGAGCGAGAGCGAGAGCGAGAGCGAGAGCGAGAGCGAGAGCGAGAGCGAGAGCCAAAGCCAGAGCCAGAGCCAGAGCCAGAGCCAGAACCAGAGCCAGATCTAGCCAGTCGGCTGGGTAGATGTGGCATGTGCGCTGTGGATTGAGAAGCTCTCAGTGTAACTCTGCAGCGATGTGGATTTATATGGGATTATATGGACGACATTTCTGGTGATCGTAGAATAAACTTTATGTGTTTGCTCAAAACTGTGTATGCTCTTATGTATAATCAGGAGAGTGGGCAGCGGCCCTATCATGTGCGGCCCTATCATGTGCTATCGGGTGTTGTGTGTGAGTTCAAATACATGTGTCGATCGATCAAAATAAGCGTCCCGCTGGGTTGGCCGGCACAGCAATTAATTTGTAGTGAATACCGACCGATTTGAACCGCCTGAAAGGTTAGGATGTACGGTGCACAACAATGCTGCGCGGAACAGCCTATACAGGCAGAGTGTAGCGTCAGTGTAGCCAAACTGTATAGGCTGTCCCGCCGAGCACTGGAGTGCGTCGGGCAGCCTACCTTCCAGACCGACCGGAATGGCGAGAATGCTGGTATTCACTACAGACTGTCGTCTAACCCAGCGGGACGCTTATTTTGGAACCAATACTACGTCTACTCAAATTAAAACATACCAATGAGTTTGAAAGTTTTGAATGTCTTGATTGGTTTCACCGATCTGGATTATGAATTAGGCTGCAACACAAAGCAAAACTGTAACACTGCCAAACTATTGCCGATGACTTTTATCGTTTATCGCGAGTGATGGTCATTGACCGCATGTCTTGCAAATTTAACAGCATGACGTGTTCCGGCTCAGACAGCATGACGTGAGATGGCAGTTGCATTGTTTGCTAATTTTCTATTCGTCTTCGCACATGATTCGTAACTTCGAAGTAGGTCACATACACAGCTGCAATTTCCAGTGATCGCAGGCTGGATGTCGTGCCCATCTTCGGGTGCGCACATGTTATACGTGACTACGCACGGGCCGAGTGGGTCAAAGGCTCGGCCGGGGAGTTTTGCCTACTTTCCTGGATTTGCGTGCATTAAATTAATATAATTTAATGTACTTACTTAAATATCAATGCGTCGCCTTTACTCCGTTAAAAACACGAAATATTCCATGCTGGGCTGGGTTACCTACATCCGCGTACTGCTGTGCCGGTCTGGGCTGTGTGTCGGTTTTATCGAAAAGTTGCAATCGAGCCGGTTACCATGTGAAAAAAGTTGTGCGTCACAGGGATGGACAAAAGGGTAACATTTCCTCCCCCTTTACCCGCGAAATGCGAATCCGTGGCGATATTTGAATCCGGTGACGTTGTTGCAGTGTCCAAAATGCACCTTGTTTATTTTTATTAACAAATGATTGGAGACTGGTCCGCCTGGAGCTCAAAATTAAGTGCCTGAAGTCTCTAGCTAGGCGAAACTAAATTGAGGGTAGGTATAGGTTTCGGTGGAGCGGTCGGGCCCTACCAATTAGGCGAGATAGCGCCCGAACTGACGGACCGGACGGGTGGGCGGGGTGTCGCGGGTCTCCTGGTGGCGGTCATGACTGTTGTTTATTTTTCGTGTTTGTTGAAGAGGTGCCTAGAATTAAGCGTTTGCTTTTGTGCCAATTCAACCATAACATCATGTCATACATCACGTCCATTATCGAAACAAACAAACAAACAAACCAATATTTTCGTAAAATGACACCCCTGGAGACACCTGATGCCTTCAAACACTAGTGTTACACTAGACATGCACACAATGTCCTCTTACTTTTATTAAATGGAAGGCGCCCCAACTGGTAAGCATTAGCCGCCCACATAAATGTTCAGAGGCACTGAAGGGACCCGTATGGAAAATAACGTTTAATGGACCGAAGGACATGGTTATTTTCGTCAAGAAGGCGCCTATTGATGCGCTGAAAGAAACCAGAAGTCCACCCAGAATCTTAGGAGGGCGCTCCAAATCCGAGGAGGGCGCCCTTAAACCCATAGAGGGCGTCCCCAAACCCATTGAGGACGCCCCCTAATTCCGGAGATGACGCCCCAATGCCCCAAAAGCATCCCGAACTTCGAAACTTCGGAAGGCGCCCTCGAAACTAGGAAGTGCGCCCTCAAAGGCGATGAGGTGCACCCCGAATCTGAAGAGGGCGCCTCCAAACCCATGGAGGGCGCCCCCAAGTCATAGCACTGTCAAAATGGTTTTGGTGTGATAAAATAATGAGTTATTTTGGCGCGATACTGCATTTTTTTCCACGACAACCTTGCAGCACGGACTTACTCACTCCCATGGCGCCCCCGTCAGCTGCCGAAAAACGCACAACTCGGGCATGCAGCCCCCCCCCCCCCCCCCAATGCAAACCCTGGATCCGCCCCTGATGTATGTTCGGTGTCATAACAATGCAAAGTTATGCAGGGACCGGAGAGCTGGTGGTGTTTCAAGTTACTGAATAGGGCCATCAGCAGCGGCGGAGGGAAGCTGTCCTGCCGGGGGCGGCCGGCTGGCTCACCGCGGCTCCATTCACCTCTGCAATGCTGCTGGAGGCCGCTCACTACTGCAGCGCAGCGCTGCCGGAGGCCAGTCACCACTGCGGCCGCCCAGCCGCCCAGCCGGCGAGCCGTCACAAAGGCATCGACCGCGGGCTGTCGTTGTGGTCCGCGGATCATTGATAGTCTGGTCAGCCGGGCCGGGATAGGCCGCTGGGTGCTGGCTGACGGCCGTCGCTGGGTGCTGGGTGCTGGGTGCTGGGTGCTGGGTGCTGGGTGCTGGGTGCTGGGTGCTGGGTGCTGGGTGCTGGGTACTGGGTGCTGGGTGCTGGGTGCTGGGTGCTGGGTACTGGGTCCGCAGTCCGTGCTGCTCCCATGTATACCGCAGTCCGTGCTGCTCCCATATATACCGCAGTCCGTGCTGCTCCCATATATACCGCAGTCCGTGCTGGTCCCATATATACTGCAGTCCGTGCTGCTCCCATATATACTGCAGTCCGTGCTGCTCCCATGTATACCGCAGTCCGTGCTGCTCCCATATATACTGCAGTCCGTGCTGCTCCCATATATACCGCAGTCCGTGCTGATCCCATATATACTGCAGTCCGTGCTGCTCCCATATATACCGCAGTCCGTGCTGCTCCCATGTATACCGCAGTCCGTGCTGCTCCCATATATACCGCAGTCCGTGCTGCTCCCATATATACCGCAGTCCGTGCTGCTCCCATGTATACCGCAGTCCGTGCTGCTCCCATATATACCGCAGTCCGTGCTGCTCCCATATATACCGCAGTCCGTGCTGCTCCCATATATACCGCAGTCCGTGCTGATCCCATATATACTGCAGTCCGTGCTGCTCCCATATATACCGCAGTCCGTGCTGCTCCCATGTATAGTGCAGTCCGTGCTGCTCCCATATATACCGCAGTCCGTGCTGCTCCCATATATACTGCAGTCCGTGCTGGTCCCATATATACCGCAGTCCGTGCTGCTCCCATATATACCGCAGTCCGTGCTGCTCCCATATATACCGCAGTCCGTGCTGCTCCCATATATACTGCAGTCCGTGCTGCTCCCATATATACCGCAGTCCGTGCTGCTCCCATATATACCGCAGTCCGTGCTGCTCCCATATATACCGCAGTCCGTGCTGCTCCCATATATACCGCAGTCCGTGCTGCTCCCATATATACCGCAGTCCGTGCTGCTCCCATGTATACCACAGTCCGTGCTGCTCCCATATATACCGCAGTCCGTGCTGCTCCCATGTATAGTGCAGTCCGTGCTGCTCCCATATATACCGCAGCCCGTGCTGCTCCCATATATACCGCAGTCCGTGCTGCTCCCATATATACCGCAGTCCGTGCTGCTCCCATATATACTGCAGTCCGTGCTGCTCCCATACTGCAGTCCGTGCTGCTCCCATATATACCGCAGTCCGTGCTGCTCCCATACTGCAGTCCGTGCTGCTCCCATATATACTGCAGTCCGTGCTGCTCCCATACTGCAGTCCGTGCTGCTCCCATATACACCGCAGTCCGTGCTGCTCCCATACTGCAGTCCGTGCTGCTCCCATATATACTGCAGTCCGTGCTGCTCCCATGTATACCGCAGTCCGTGCTGCTCCCATATATACTGCAGTCCGTGCTGCTCCCATATATACCGCAGTCCGTGCTGATCCCATATATACTGCAGTCCGTGCTGCTCCCATATATACCGCAGTCCGTGCTGCTCCCATATATACTGCAGTCCGTGCTGCTCCCATACTGCAGTCCGTGCTGCTCCCATATATACCGCAGTCCGTGCTGCTCCCATACTGCAGTCCGTGCTGCTCCCATATATACCGCAGTCCATGCTGCTCCCATATATACCGCAGTCCGTGCTGCTCCCATATATACCGCAGTCCGTGCTGCTCCCATATATACCGCAGTCCGTGCTGCTCCCATATATACCGCAGTCCGTGCTGCTCCCATATATACTGCAGTCCGTGCTGCTCCCATATATACTGCAGTCCGTGCTGCTCCCATGTATACCGCAGTCCGTGCTGCTCCCATATATACTGCAGTCCGTGCTGCTCCCATATATACCGCAGTCCGTGCTGATCCCATATATACTGCAGTCCGTGCTGCTCCCATATATACCGCAGTCCGTGCTGCTTCCATATATACCGCAGTCCGTGCTCAGTATATATGGGAGCAGCACGGACTGCGGTATATATGGGAGCAGCACGGACTGCGGTATATATGTATATATTATATATTCTGTATATATTCTGTACTGCATCTTCTCAAACGACCTTACCCCTTTCGCTGAAGAGGCTAGGGTCGTTCAGTACGCCGACGACACCCAGGTGCTCGTCTCTGGGAAGAAGTCTGCCCTTTCAAACCTCATTAGGCAGATGGAACGCTCACTTTCGTCACTTGAGATCTAGTTCCGGGCGAACGGTCTAAAAATCAACGCCCAGAAAACCCAGTTAATGGTGTTCGGTAGCCGCCCAAACTTGCGTAGTCTGCCAAATATATCTGTGAAGCTCCGAGAGGCAGAGCTGAGCTCCGTTCCCGAGACAAAAAAAAACGTGGGTGTCATTTTCGACAGCGCTTTCTCCTGGGATTTCTTCTTTTTTTCAGCGCTTTCTTCTGTGTCGGCGATCTCTAGACGCTGTTTTGGTGTGCTGGTCGGCCTTGCGCACCTGCGGGGTCAGCTGCCGCGACACGTGATGAAGACCCTCGTTTCGGCCCTGGTCCTCTCTCAGGTCAGATACTGCGCATCTGTTTACGGTAACGGAACTAAGAAAAACTTGAACAGACTCCAAAAAATCATCAACTTCTCCGCCAAGGTTATATTCGGGCGGAAAAGTTTGACCATGTGTCTGACCTGATGGAGGACCTGGGCTGGCCGACCGCGGAGGGACTCGTGATGGAGAGTACCCTGAGCGTGGCACACAAACTGTTGAGGATCGGAGAGCCACATGAACTTGCCGACATGTTTGTACGTGTTCATTGGACACGGAGTCGCAGTACACGACAGGATGACAAACTCCTCGTACCTCGGTCGAGGTCGGAGACGGGCAAGAGGTGCTTCGTTCACAGGGCAGTGACGGGCCTCAACCACTTGCCCAGTGACATCACAGAGCTGACCCCAGCACGTTTCAAAACAATCATGAGACGTGACTTACCGGCAATGCTCCCTGGTGTGAGATGAGCCTTACCTACATGTGACAAACCATTGATATATGCGACTTTCAGCTTACTCGTTCGATTGAAGCACGTGTGTACTTTGTTTGCATGTGTTGTGTGTGTGATGGATGTAAGCAACGCGCCATTCCCATTAGTTTTAAGTTTACGACCGGGAAGTGTAAAAGCCACATTGTACCTTTGCTTGAGTGGAATTTCCTGAAATGCAATACAATATGGGAGCAGCACGGACTGCGGTATATATGGGAGCAGCACGGACTGCGGTATATATGGGAGCAGCACGGACTGCGGTATATATGGGAGCAGCACGGACTGCGGTATATATGGGAGCAGCACGGACTGCGGTATATATGGGAGCAGCACGGACTGCGGTATATATGGGAGCAGCACGGACTGCGGTATATATGGGAGCAGCACGGACTGCGGTATATATGGGAGCAGCACGGACTGCGGTATATATGGGAGCAGCACGGACTGCGGTATATATGGGAGCAGCACGGACTGCAGTATGGGAGCAGCACGGACTGCAGTATATATGGGAGCAGCACGGACTGCAGTATATATGGGAGCAGCACGGACTGCAGTATATATGGGAGCAGCACGGACTGCGGTATATATGGGAGCAGCACGGACTGCGGTATATATGGGAGCAGCACGCACTGCGGTATACATGGGAGCAGCACGGACTGCGGTATATATGGGAGCAGCACGGACTGCAGTATGGGAGCAGCACGGACTGCGGTATACATGGGAGCAGCACGGGCTGCAGTATATGTATATGGGAGCAGCACGGACTGCAGTATACCTGTAATTATACTCACACTCACACAATTATACTCACTCACATATATGTGAGTGCAGGGCGGGCCGCTGCCTGTGGCTGCCGGCTGGATATACTGTGGCTGCCGGCTGGATATACTGTGGCTGCCGGCTGGATATACTGCGGCGGCCGGCTGGATATACTGCGGCGGCCGGCTGGATATACTGCGGCGGCCGGCTGGATATACTGCGGCGGCCGGCTGGATATACTGCGGCGGCCGGCTGGATATACTGCGGCGGCCGGCTGGATATACTGCGGCGGCCGGCTGGATATACTGCGGCGGCCGGCTGGATATACTGTGGCTGCCGGCTGGATATACTGCGGCTGCCGGCTGGATATACTGCGGCGGCCGGCTGGATATACTGCGGCGGCCGGCTGGATATACTGCGGCGGCCGGCTGGATATATTGTGCTGCCGGCTGGATATACTGCGGCTATGTGGCTGCCGGCTGGATATACTGTGGCGGCCGGCTGGATATACTGCGCATGTGGCGGCCGGCTGGATATACTGCGGCGGCCGGCTGGATATACTGCGGCGGCCGGCTGGATATACTGCGGCGGCCGGCTGGATATACTGCGGCGGCCGGCTGGATATACTGCGGCGGCCGGCTGGATATATTGTGCTGCCGGCTGGATATACTGCGGCTATGTGGCTGCCGGCTGGATATACTGTGGCTGCCGGCTGGATATACTGCGCATGTGGCGGCCGGCTGGATATACTGCGGCGGCCGGCTGGATATACTGTGGCGGCCGGCTGGATATACTGTGGCTGCCGGCTGGATATACTGCGGCTGCCGGCTGGATATACTGCGGCGGCCGGCTGGATA